>JAUZND010092151.1:0-36147 GCA_034780555.1 Coelogynopora nodosa | reverse complement strand
AAAAGAAATAGAAAAACAATAGAAAAACAAAGGAACATACACAAGTATCGATAGCTGTTTGAAATGAACATGTCTATCTTAGTGAGATTTACAATGATGAAGGAACATACACAAGTATCGATAGCTGTTTGAAATGACGAACCATATCTAAAGCACTACAATTAAAACGTTTGTTTATTCCGAATTTACTCTAAAACAGGAAAGGTACCATTTTATTTTGGGCAATGATATTAAGGGAGTGTATTTATCGATACTTTTTAATAGATCAGTGTTGATAATTATTTATAAACTATTAAATAATTTGGAAGTACTGATGATGACAAAATTTATTTTATTTTTATTACCTAATGGATAGGTTTAAAATTATTACAATAATTGAATTTATTTATGAATTACAATTTCAAAGTATACTAGGATAATTAATGTCTAAAACCTTTAAATATTTAAGAAAATATCAGAAAATGTGACTAATTGACAATAGAAACGATTCCTATATGTGAAATAATATACCTAGGCAAACTGATAAAGTAAACCAACAGATAAAAAGAATGAAGAAAGTTTTAAAGTGTTTCGGGTGAACTGACTAATAAATCTAGCTTAATTGAAAAGAGAATAATATATTATATTCAATTGTAAACATTGATGACAATCCGTCAAAGAGTAGTGAGTGAGTATAGAGATTGAATCAAACGACTTCAATTATTGTATTATATTCAGTTATGATTGATTCTATTCAAGAACGAAAATGATCGAGTGAGAAAAGGAGATATAGAGTGAAAGAGAGAGAGATAAAAGAGACACACATTCTTGTTTGTGGTCAGCAATAGTTGAGAGAGAGCGAGAGAGAAGAGGAGAGAGAAAGCAGAACTACACTTTTGGAAATGACCACTCCTAACAATTAACATCGATCAATCTACATAAACGCAACAACAAATCGGAAAGAGCTTTACATTAGGACAGGATCGGATAACCTGCCTCCAGGGGCGGCTAAATTGCATCCTCTCTCTGACCATATTCCAGAGATTTCCTGGTTTAGTCCCCACGACTGCACTGCACTGCCCATGGAATATCACCCACAGAGTCAGAGAGAGAGAGAGAAAGAGTTGGGAGAGAGGGAGAGAGAGAGAGAGAGAGAGAGGTGGTGACAAGCGACGGGGAAAGGCGGCGGCGGTTGCAGAGAACTCAGAGAACGTCAGAGTTAGAACGGACTGTAGCATGGCAGGATAAAAATTAAACTGACAAAATCGCAATCGCTGATTCACCGCACGAGTTAGTGAACCGAGCCAGACTCTGGCATGAGCGAAAAACCGAGGGTAAACAACAGTCGTGATTCGAATAAAAAAGTTGTATTATATACAAAGAAAAGCAGAAAACGGAGTGCTGTTGTCGTTTTGTGTTGTCAATAAAGGGTAAATAATCACGAGTAACAATGGTGAGGAACACTGTGCCTTTTGTTAACTGACAATGTATCGGCTTAAACTGCCTTTCTCGTCTTCCTAAATGACCGTTGCAGTATGGGTAGTGTAAGCTCACATGAATCAAGTGATTGTTCTACTTATCGATTCGAAATTAAAATAATGAAAATAATACAAAAATTAAAAAGCACTGTATTAGAGGTCTCTGGAGATTTTAAGGAAAAAGAGGGGAACGGAATGATTACGAAAATAATTTGAGGAAGCTTAAAAATGCTCTTTATTGTATTCTAAATTATGATTAAGTCTCAGATGTAGTGTAATCCTAGGAAATATTTCGGTTAAAAATGAAGATTGTATTTTTTACAACAAAATACGTGATAAATCCTTTTTATTTAAGAAACAAAAACTTTACAATATTTTTAATTTTGATTTTTCAAGTATAATATCATCTACCTAAAGCATGTAATAAAGAATTTGAAAAGTAAGTGTTAGAAAATGTATTAAAATTGCAACCTATACGTAGCGAAAATTAACCAGTTGTTTCAATTATATGTCAAATTTAACTTTAATAAAATTTTTAATGATTTATATTTTGTACTCGCATCTTTGGTTTAATAAGTAGATGGAATTTTGTTTTTATTAAATATTCTTAATTTAAACGTTTTAAAATTAACTACACAAAGTCAACATATACCGAGTTATATACTAAAAAAACACATAAACCATTAAAAAGTCCTTTGTTTTCAAAATAATACGTACCATATCAAATTTCTCTAGTAGACTGATTCGTTAACTGAATCTCTTATGAAAATATGAAATGATAGACATTATCAATTGCACAATGGGTCTGATAAAGGTTAGGGTGGAGCGCACTATTTTGTTTGTCGACGTATAGAGACTATTGTCTTACTTTTGTCAATTTTAAGAATAAAAAAAATATTTTTTCAAATACTCGTCCTGTTGATGCTAGTTACAATGTATAACTGGAAAGTCTTTCAGAAAAAACATACGAGAATGAAATATTCATATAGGCTTCTACAAGTATGTGGGTAAATACTTTAATTTTAAAATATCCTTTACTCAAATATCCGTCTTTCTTAATTATCAGTTTTAGATTAAGTAGTCTTTGTTACATGGTCACATTTTTATAGAAAATAATGAATGACACTGGAAACATTAAATCATGACTAACTCGTTAACAAACCACCGCAGTGTATGTAAATATAATACCGTTCCATATAAAATCTATATTAGGCCTAATGAATTAGAAAATAGTGATCTACATAAAAGTAATCGATAAAATAAAAGGTACACCATGATGACAAATTAATTCTTGATTTAAAATGCATTGCTAAAATAACGTATTACTTTTTAGAGTTATGAATACAATATATAATATGTTACACGGGGGTAATAATACATAAGTAATAATATATTGATTAGATCAAACATATAAACTGGTAACATGTAGACTCTAAAATGTTAAAATGTTTTGTTATTCATAATAGAATATGTTGATTTGTAAATAGAACAATAAATAAGGTTAAAACTGACGTTCTATAGTCTTATCGCGATAATACCAGAAAGAAATTTTAGAATTTATTCGCAACTTTTCCAGGACACAAATTTAACTCCAGAATCTAGATCATGTAAACACTAAGTAATATGTTATGAAATTATTATGCGCAGTACACATAATATTAACAGAATAATAATGATAACTGAAATAAGTGCAAAGTTATAAGTAAGAAAAAGAAAAGGAAAGTAAACCGCATAAAATCATGCAGCATAAGTTGAGTTTTAGATTGTAAAAAGAATGGCAGTATGTATATTGGGGAAATAATGAGTACAAAACACAGGTTCTAGAAAGTAATTGTACAAACACACATCCAATAAACCAGACTAACACCGATATAAATACAAATAATCTATATAAAAAAGTTTATATATTAAAATGCTGGAGGTGCAGTCTCTTTAATTTCTGTATAATACATCAATAGCTGGGCAATAAAATAAATAATAGGGGATTATATAACTTTAATAGAATATTACATGCGTATGTTTCATAGATACACAATAGAATAGTATGTGCTATATACGCAATGACTCGGAATCAAAGCATACTTGCTCATAGATGTTTATGGATGAAAGCATACTTGCTCACAGATGACTCTGGATGAAAGCATACTTGCTCATAGATGACTCTGGATGAAAGCATACTTGCTCATAGATGTTTATGGATGAAAGCATACTTGCTCATAGATGTTTATGGATGAAAGCATACTTGCTCATAGATGACTCTGGATGAAAGTATACTTGCTCATAGATGACTCTGGATGAAAGCATACTTGCTCATAGATGACTCTTGATGAAAGCATACTTGCTCATAGACGACTCTGGATGAAAGCATACTTGCTCATAGACGACTCTGGATGAAAGCATTCTTGCATATAGAGATAGAAATGTACAGAGATGATGAAGAACTAGAACTTCAATTATGCTGAACTTGAATAGAGAGTAACACATGTATGTCATAAGCTGCTATTTTGACTGAAGTCTTATTCAGGATCAGCATTGTCATGTGATGACAAGTCACAACACCATGAAGCACTTGGAAAATTTTGTCAAAACAGGAAAATAAGCTAATCCAGTAGCATTTTCAGTAGAAGACCAAGGTTTTTCAGTGTTTGGGAATAAATCATCAGAAATAGGTTGTTCAGCAGAATACAAAACCATTTTTGTTCTTGGTCTGCTTAACTATGGAAAAAGTGAGAAACTGTATTTGATAGTCGTATGCATAAAGGGACTTAGTTCACTGAGACATCACTGAGGCAATTTTTTGTTGCGTATACTAGTATAATTTAATTCATGAAATGCGGGCAATTTAGGAAGCTGGGAATCTCCTCATAACTAGCTGTCAACATGATCCACCAACAATAAGAAGGACTGATGTATGCACGAAGTTGTCGCTATCAAGACTCATGCTTGAAAAATTTCCCCAAACAAGCTTCCATGATGTTTACAAAACATTTTGTAAGTTCTATTTGAAGACCTTTCATTCAGTGACGAATACAATCTAAGTGTGAGAGACCTCTTTGATTGAATTACCACATTAAGACCAAATTGTCTTCATAAAATGCATAATATAGATGAAGAGACCAAGGTGATGTCAGAAATCCTTTTGTAATCCTTTTGTGCTTGGGGAAGTGTAAAACAAATTTTTTAAAAAATGATTTAAACACAAGATGTAAGTCTATTAATGAAAAAATATTATAAAAGGGAAGTTTTTATAGGAATTTTTTTTTTTACACAAGTTTTTACACAAGTTTTTATAGGAATTTTCCATATTTCTATATTTCGTAAAAAAATTACATAAAAAACTATATTTTTAAACTTTATCTGTTAATGAATGATTCAACACGATTTGAAATAGAAAAATACTAAATTTTATCCTTTTTAATGAAATGTCAGGTATTTTTTCAGAAATTTGAGGGACAATCACTTTAAAGTAGTAAAAATGCTGCATCAAAATCTATAATATGTAATTATTCATTATTAAACTATTTTGATTAAATTTTTTACATAAAAATAATTAAAAGAAAAAATTTACACACATAACAAATTTAATAAAATGCATACAGCAAAAGTTAGGCTTTTGTTGAGACTACTTAGATGTAAATAAGAAAATTAAGAATAACATATGTTTTGATAGAATAGAGGCTACAATATAAGAAGGCACAACATTAATGAAAAGTTATTCTTATAAAAAATAGTTATATTGACGATTCCCGTTTTTCCACTAAAAAGTTTCAATTCCCATTTTTACTGAAAAACAACACGTTTCCCGGTAACTCCGATATTTCTTAAGCGCGGAACCACTCAGGGTCTACAACATTTAGTTTCGCCAGAGAGCTTGCGCGACATCATCACCACGCTAGTTGACACGGAACAGACAAGAACAGGCAACAGGAGAACCCCCAGCAGAACTAACTCTCACCCAGTACATGGTCTGCGTCCAGCCCTCCATCGTAATACACTGGAACACCGTGAGCATGGCCAGTCCGAAGTTGTCGAAGTTGGTGATGCCGATGTTGGGCCCAGGCCAGCGTTGCAGCACCCCCAGCGGCCTGCTCGAAGTGTTCTTGTGGTCCAGGCAGACGTAGGGGTTCCCCGAGCCAACCACCGACTTGCAGGAGTGGCCTCGGTCACCGGTACTGCAGGGCACCGGGTTCTCCATGACGTGGCCTGTAGCATAAGGTGATCAAAGTTGTGTGTACTTATAGCAAGTGAGGATGTGGGTACAAGTCGCACAGGTGTACTTGTACAGTATACTTGTAGCACCAGTGTTTGCGACAATGGTTTTTTTGAAAAATTGGTAGATGCTATACAAACACTTTTGATTGTGGGAGACATTCAGTAAAATATCTCCCGTGGTATTTTTAACGAATTTATAAAAAAAATCGAAAAAAATCAAAACGGAAAATCTGTAAAATGTTATCAATTTAGAAATGATAACGCAATTGTACTCGAATTTAACACAAAGTTAATTATATATGATATGCTCAACGATATAACTGTAAAAAAAGCATTAAAAAATAAATAAATATTAGCAGTTCATTAAACACTTTTGATCAAATTCAAGGATTTATATATTTGTATAGTATACAGTATATAGTATATATACCTACCCAAATTCAATATATAATTATATATTAAAAAAAAACTTGAAACAGCTTTAAATGTAACATAGTTAGGGAACCTTACTTTTTATTTGTATAATCAATCAAATACGTTCCACGAATAATGGGTAAAAATAATAAGTAAAAAGGGTTTTGATAATGTGATTGTTATAGGATATATTGACTACATTATATATAAAAATACATCATTAAGAATGCTGTAATCATAATAAAATAATAGTTTAAAAACTATAAATATTTTATTTTATTAAAATATTTTAAGAACATTATTTTTTTATCAATTTTAATAATTGCTTCAATTGTTATCCTCATATAAGATAAGTTGATTGTTTGTTCATTTATTTGTCGAAGTGAATGTTATCTTGAGTTATAAGACTACGATTATACTAATTAATGTATATCATTAATATTTACTAATCAACAATTATACCATTTATTTATTTATTATATTGTCCAACACGTTTTTTGAAATAAAAAAGTGTGTTTTTTAACTTTGGTAGAACTCATTTTCCGCTAGTTAAAATTTTAACGACGAAAGTCATCATTGATTCTTAAGCTACGTTTCGTGAGAAAATTAAATAATACATTTTGTTGTTAAAAATCAACAACTGAATTTCAACTTGTAACTATATTTTAAACTTGAAGATACAAACGATGAAATGCGTCAATTTTGAATGATAATTTTGTTCGTTACTGTATTATCCAGATTAATCTGCCTGCAGACTGGTTTTTACCCCTCAACAGATTAGTGTCTCAACAAAACATCGACCAAACATTGTTTATTCTACTTTTTCTCAAAAATTATAATCCTTTGTTATTGGTCCTTATAGATTCAAATAAGACGGTGGGTGTACTATTATCAATGAAATTGTATTATTTTATATTATTGATGTTTACGATAATTAAATAGATTATATTCAGATCAATTAAGCAACCACTCTATTTATGGGTAACATTGACATAATTATATAATATAGTGATTTTCAGAAGAAAATATACAATTACAATAGTATACATGTGAAAAAGGCTGTACATTTTTATTTCTAGAAACACAAATACTAGTTATCCAAAAAGTGAATAAGTTAATAATAAATTACTGAGAAGGCCCTACAACAAAAGTTTATTCTACTGTCATTGAAAATATCTTAAAATATAATTAATGTTAAATTAAACAGAAATTTGGAATAAACTGTTAATAATTAATAACTGTAACCTAAACTCACTTTTTATCCACTAAGTTTGTCAAATGCAATGGAAACATTCGATAAACCTTTAAGTTTATACTGAACTTATAGTGAAAACAATCTCATTTATATTTGACTATGTGATCCCTGACACCAGTATATGCTTAATAGTTTAATTTATCTCGTCTGTTATGACTCATTAATGTGAATCAAGACTTTATCAATATTAAAAGTCGATATATGGAATGTCAAAATCATTACCATTTTTCTGAAAGTTACTCGACTATTCAAGACAAAATCAATGCAAGATGCATAATGTTAAAATAGCAGAGTAGCAAAGTAATTATTATATTAACAGCTCAACGAAACACTTTTTTATTGTAACGAAAAACGTGACACAATATTGAAACAATGAATCGCACTAAGTGTTAAGTTCTCTCTCCAGGGTATATTTAAAATAAAACTATTTATATAGGTATAGTAGTTCTACCTGTCATATTATGTTGTCAAATAATCATTAATAGCAAACGTTCCTTATCAACATAATTTGTTAAATAGATAATAATTTTAAAATAAAATAATGTTTTTTGCTGCATACATTGTGAAATCTGTTACGCAAAAATTATTTAGTTTTCCAAGGCTTAACTTGAAAAGCAAAAACGATATTAACAACAAAATTATCTGTGAAAATTTAATTATAGAGATTTAAAAAAATATATATATATATATAATTATAGACAAGTAAAATAAATAAACTGTTATATTCTTTGGTTGAATCAGGTTTAAATAATGACAGTGGTATTTGTAATCCATTTCTGCAATTATGACATATACAATTATACGGCAATTTTAGAACTAAACAAATAATTTCAGTAATAATAACAACACATATTTTAGCCGGTTTTAATGACACAATCAGAGAACAATACACAAAATCAACATAATTCAAAATTATATAAAATAAACGTTTACAATCTATATAATATGTCATCTTTAAACTGGAATACCATAATTTTTAAAACTATCTTATCTTATAGTTGAATAAAACAAAGCAGGGTATAGTGTTATTCTCTCTAGACATATATGTATAATATATATATTGATATCTTTGCAAATAAACCTTAACAATTAAGTATAATAATAAATTTTCAATAACAACTATAAAAATGGATTGAACTCTTCACCTCTAACATCTAAAATATACACAGTATTATATAAATGAATGCTATACACAACTGTCAGTTACTATAATTATTTAAATATGCATACATTATGAATTTTGCATTATGTATTTATTACACATTTCAGAAATTGACCGAGAAGGTGAGAAAGAATTATAAACCATTAATAGAATTTGCAGGGAGGTTATTATGTTATATTATCATATTTCCTTTATTAAAAATAATAAAATAATATTTTATTACTGCAATTAAAGATGAGATTAGACTGAATAATAAAAAAATAACAGCTTATGAATTATTCATATATAATATATTCGTTGTACTTCTGAATTATTAAATTTAAATTACAAAAACAATGCTTTATAATGAAAACCAATGTTAGCCAATTTCATGAAAATACGCATAACAGTTAAAAATATGCAAAGTAATGAAGCGAATATTGTAAATAAAATATCATAAAAATTGATAAAATAGATAAAACATGGCAAATTGGAAATACTTGGCAGAATTATGAATTATGCATTTGAAAGGAATAAAATCGTTAATATATATTTTATATTAGATACCTACATAATTATGTTAGCACGAGGTAAACATAACATACATACATAATGATGTTAGCACGAGGTACATACATAATAATATATATAATAATATAATAATAATAATATATAATATATATATATATATATAGTAATAATAATATAAGATACATACATAATTATGCTAGCATGAGGTAAACATAAGATATATACATAATGATGTTAGCACGAGGTAAACATAAGATACATACATAATTATGCTAGCACGAGGTAAACATAAGATACATACATAATTATGCTAGCACGAGGTAAACATAATATACATACATAATTATGTTAGCACATAGTAAACATAAGATATAAAAATGCTTTGAAAGAGCAGTCATATACTCATTAAATATGTTATACATATGTAACTCTAATTTGTAAATTATATGTATACACATAATTACAAGAACAAATTGATTGTAAAGTATCGTTGCTTTCTTCAAATAGTTTTTGTCTTATATTATATACAAACATATACGAAAAAATTAAAAGCCATATGTCCTATTTAATGTAACTGGTCTAATTAAAAAATACATCATGACAATTTTGCCATAGCCTATATAATATTAAGATATTGAAAAATCAATATAAACTCTTGCAATTGTAACAATTAGATTCCGTTTTATATTCAGCTTATGTATTATAATCCGCTAATTATGAGATATGCTTACTATACGAAATTTACGATATAAGTAACTAAGAATAGTAATGCACCAATCAAAATGTGTAAAATATGAAATTTCCCAAAAGAATTTAAATTACAGAAGGTATATTAGTTAATATAAAATAAGACCACAGCTAGTAATAATATATAAACTACCATCGACGTAGACCAAAACAATAATTCAGGATCACAGATGTATAAATATTCCGGCAACTATTTTAGGTATATATATATAAATAAACCAATCGGCTATAATAAGTGAACAACGACGTAAACGCCAAGAACACTATATAGCGTTGCGGCTGGCTAGCTGCGGGTGGCTGGCTAGCTGTACACTTCTTGCCCCTAAGTCGGATAAGCGCCTGGCTTTGGGAGTAGGCCTACAGGGCGACCAACTCCCCGAGAAATATTCCGTCAGAGAGGAGAAGTAGAGATAGTGCCAACTATGTTATCATTCCTTCACAAGATCGAACCTTCGACCAACACAGAGAGTACTACACAGACACTTTTAACGTGTGGTATAGAACGAAATAGAATGACTGCTTTTTTTGGCTAGCTCAAAGTGTGTCTTCGAAAATGCTATATCATGATATTCTGGATAGTCTGTAGAGTCCGCTGAATTTTGTTTTCAAGAGGATAACTTTTTTGCAATTTAAATTTAAAAAGAAGCACATTATTAATAGTCATTCACAACTTATCCATATGATATTCATCGTAACTTAATCATAGACACACTCAACAAATAGACACTTTTAAAATAGTGGTCATCTATTGCAATAGTAAAAAAAATTGCATTAAACACAATCATAGTTAATTAAATTTCTCTCTGGTCGCACAAATATGTTAACAAAACTATGCTGTTTAATACTTAGCTATGTAAATAATTATGCATTTACATGTAAATAAATACATTTATGTAAAGTAACTGCACAATATAGTGTAATAGCAATTTTGATAAGTACATACATGAATTTAGAACGAAACTGTGTGCACAGCTAGCTATCTGTGTAAGTATGTTTTCGGTGCATGTGTGATCGTAGCAGCAGAAAATTTTACTATATTACCCGTCCTGTTGAAAGGGTTTAGTATTATTTGGTCTTGACTAATCTATATTCTTTTTTTTCAGTTGGTCTGTCAAAATGCCTGGTCGTAAGGAGGACGATGCGAGGAAGCGCAAGCGCGCTGCAGCTTCCAGCGCGGATATCACGAAATTCTTCAAACCTTCGTCAAGAAGTGGTCTCTGCACCGCCGCTGGTCCTTCAGCAGAGGACAGTAGCCTCATTCTGATAAATACCTAAAAAATAGAAATTGTTTAATATTGTTGCTATAGTCTGTTTCACAAAATGCTTTAGGAAAGACTATTAAATTTGACCATCTAGATTAATATAATCTGTGAGTACGGGTCTTATCTTATAGTTCTATAAGACAAGATAAATAATCTTATAATATATTATATAACTATTTTGAAATATTACTTAAGCATGGAATTCTATTATTTTAATTTATCTTGTAACCCAATCGTTTAATTAAAAAAATATTCGTAGTTGCAATCAGACATTGTGTATCCATAAGTACGTCATATAATAGCCGAACAAATTATTTTATTAATTAAACAACATTCTATAATGGAACGGAATAGGATCCACATATTACAATATTACGACGTCGATTTTAGAATCTACACAGAGTCATAAATACAGAAGAATCTGATGCCGTAACCTTTTAGTTTACGTTTAGACACACGAATCACAAAAAACAGATATTGGTGACACTATCAATTAACTGTGTACCCCAGAAATAAATAGCAAAAATTAAGTAATTTTATCCATGACAACCAAAATAACAGGCAGGGAATAAGGGAGGATGTATAATACCAAATGACAGCATTGAAAAAATGGCTTCCATTCAGATTCTTCCATTCATTTGGCTTGTAGTATTCATTATTGTAACAATCATTCATCTATTTGTGGTATACTGACTCCTAGACCGAACAAATTCTCATTAATATAAAAAATGTTTCCCGATTATTATAAAAAGTAAACATCCAAAACAGTCACCATCATCTAATACAACGATTTGGTATTATATTATAGAAACAGGGTCAAATTTTAAGTAATAATTGGAAGCTCTCGTAAAGCGAAGTCTTATTATATTTCTTTTGCTGTCAAATATTTTAAATAAGTGATATGTACTCTCTGCATGCTTGTTATAATATGCTATTCTATAGTGCAGTTGGTTTATGAATTATTATAATGTATTTTTTACAATTTGATACCTACGCATTGATTTTAACACCTCAGATGTTTTTGGTGGTATTATTATTTGTTATGCGTTGCGAACAACGTATCGTTTTATAATGACGCTTACAATATTATGAAAATAAATAATGGCAAATAATATATAACTAAATTTATGAAATCGACAATAATATTTTTAAAATTCTTCATAATGTATTCGAATAAAATTAATATATATGAATACCACTAGCAAAAATGATTGCAGAGTATAATAATAAAGGTTTACCGACAAAATGAATGTACCTTATGTATTTGTGTAATTAAATAAAATATTAATTTTTGTATTTTTTATCGCGTGAAAAACAATAAAATACATGTTCATTAAACGCCCTTGGATTCATCGTAGTAATAATTTTAAAAATATATAATTATATAAATGGAAAAGAAGACAATAAAAGCAACTTAAATTAATTAATTAATCAAAAATATACAATGAAAGTATTTGTATAAAAGCAGTCATCATTTTCTTTAAATAATTAAGAGTTATATTTTTGAAATAACTTCAACTGAATTAATTGTAAAGCAATTATTTTCACATTTTTTTAAGTCGATGAAAGTCAGTCATAAATCAAATGAGTAAAACAATAGTGAACCATACTAAAAAGCGTTTTTTTAACTTTATGCTTCGTTTATGAAATAGCTTGATGGATGCATAACTATATTTATTATAAATATTTAAAAAAACGTATATAATGTAAAAAATATGTTGTTTAAGATGCATTGCCGATATGTTTGCAGTTAGTTTTTCTTGTGAAATATACCGAGGGTTAATTTGATTGTTTTATGTTAATAAATGTGTGCATTAATATAATTGTTTTTGATGTATGAAATATACTCATTCTATTGTGTTAACAAGAATTAACTGAAGCATTGATGTCTTTTCAATCTTATCATTATTAACAATATACTGCCGAAACTTTGTTCTATTTCTTACATGTTTTATATTTTAGTAGCAACTACGTAACATTTGGTAAATAAAAATGTTCAATTATATTTATATGTTATATATTTTTATGTAAATGTATTTTACTTGGTTATACTATATGTTAACATTTGTTTGCTATAAAATCATTAATTATATTTTACAAAAATGTATAAAACAATCAATGCGCAATACTATACAGAAATGTAAATTGTTCAAAATATATCATCTTTATTAACATTGTAAATATTATACAAAAATTACAAATTTAACAAAATTATTTGCAGTATTACAAATTTCAACTAATATCCATTGGTCAATCATATCATCTTGATTTTATTCCGAGGATATCATCAATATCTAAGTAAGAAATCTACAAATATAAATATTTCATGATAAACAATGGGACTCCTGTACCCTTATAGTGACTAATACACAAAGTAGGAACACATTGTAAAAATGTTATTGAAATTTAGAATAATAACAAAAAACATTTAATTTTATATTTCGGAGCTCAGCTCAATAGTCATAGGCGGATTCCAACTTTGTGCATTCATTTATATTGCACCTATATTTTCCCCATCTAATTCGAAACTTATCCAGATCTTACCAAAAATTCATGCAAAAAATGGCAAATATCTTTGCAATATATTGGTATCTATATAGATATAAGTACGAAATATAAATTTCAATGCACGGGTATGATTATTAATTTGTCAACAATATCAAAATTAGGAAAAATAATCGATTAACAAATTCCAACACGCTCAATTGATTATAGTTATTATAGTAGTTAAGCATTATAGATAAAACAAACAGGAAGTTGATAAACATTTTACTATATATCATTGAACGTGTTTCAGGTATCGATCGATTGTGTTAACCTATTAAGTTATTAAGCTATTAAGCTATTATACTAGCATATATACTATACTCAGAGAGCCTTGAATTACCCCTAAAGTTAGTTTATTTTTTCCTATGAGTTTTCTATATCATAAAAGGAAAACATGCTCAGTAGGTTACAGCTTTGAAATAAAAAATATTTTACAATTAAATGTGAATAATTAAAATAAATAAAGTCTTTTTGCGTGATTTACTGCTCTGAATACAAACCACAATTAAAATGTAGTCAATGTACACAAACATTGGTTACTATAGAAACAACTGTTTGTTCCAATGCCGTATAACATTATTCTGCGCATAGATAGAGATCTCTTTAGCAAAAATAATACAGCAAATGAGAAAACCCCTTCCGTAACTATATATAAATATGACAAAACTTTAAAAAAAATGGTTCATTGCAAGTGTGATAGTTTAGATAATAATGAAGAAAAATTGGGATAATTTGAGGACATGTTTTTTAAACATCAATATACTGACTCGTACACGACTTGTCTTAAAAGAGTGTTACGAAATATGTCAACAGTGTTGGAAGCATATTTTATTTCTTCAATTTGCCACTTATTTGTAATATTTAGGCGTATTTGTTAACAATAAATCACAACACCATTTGTGTCATTTAAATTTGTAAATAAATGTATAAACACAATTAATTAATTTTTAAATATATGAGATAAAATGATCAGTCGATATAAACATAATTTAATGAATAGTAAAATTGCATATTCGTTTAAAAGTATAAAAATTATTTTAAAAATTTACTGTAAAAATAAATTTTTAATGAATAACATATTTTTTCGAGCTTTATTAAAAAATGTAAACTAATATTTTTATTTACTTTTGTTTTTATTTGTAGTATGTGTTAAGATACATTTGAGGGGGATATCCATTTTAATTAAATGAATTATTATGGAAATTTATGAAGTAATGGTAATGGTGAAAAGAGTTAACGTTATTCAGCTTTGTGTGATGTGCAGATGCACTAATAGCGCATATTTATAGACATAAATTATTATAATTAGTTAAAAAATTAGCTGTTTGAGCAACATGCCTCCAACCCCCATTTCCTCTACTAAAAATCTCCTAACTTAGATTTTAATTGTAGTTTATTTTTACTAGTGTTTTTAGTTACATATACATATTATTGGAAAGAATCGATAAGTATAAATATATATTTATATATTTTTTATTTATGAATTTTAAAAATTATACAGCAGTGAATACATTTCGCATATGAATGTTAAAGCAGTTGAAATATGATTTATGTGATATATTTGTAATTAACATAAAATATCCACCATCGCAATTGGATCGGTTACTACATGAAATGAACTAAAAAGAATTAGTTATGAAATTGTCAGAAACTGATTAGTTCTTAATTAGCATTCGCCTTCTATTTTCGTCAAATATTATACTATAGAACTTGATGACGTAATAAATTATTCAAAACGATTTAAAAATAGTATTTAATTTTTTTTTAGTATGTTGTCTGCTACAAAATAAAATAAAATTTAATTAAATATTATAAATCACCCTATATGCTTGCATGCTTCGTGCTAAATAATGTTTGTTTACTTCTGATAACTATTATTACGTAATTAATTATCAAAATAGGGCTCAACGCAGATTTTGTCTTATGTAATAAAGAAATTATTAAGAAATAATAGGTAACAACATTATTCATTTCGAGTAATTCGATGAAAAAACACATGTATTTTTGCCTCTGTGGGTGTTAATCGTACATGATTCTCTCTGAAGAACTGATCGGTATGTACGACATACATACTGAGGGGCGGGTTCCTGTTATTATTCGTAATGCTTACTATATATGCAGTTATCTTGACTGCAGCGTGCATGTTTATGTTTGATAATATAGTAAATGAATATTTTTATATTTTTGGTTTGTAATTGTTATATATAAGTAATGAACGGAATGAAATGTATAAATTGACTGTAACACTTGACGATTCATAAACATACAATAGCCAAATCCACCCGAAACCTGTAAGACAATTTTTTATACGCTCTATTTATCGTACTAAAATGCATTAATGGAAGTATAATTTGTGTATCATGTTGTATTAAATATGCTTAAAGAACTGCAATTTGACTCGTTATCTCTGTAAGCATCTTGTGAGCTGCTTTTGAAACATATCCTCCTCGTATGCGTAATAACCATTTTCAAAGCTGTTGATAAATATTATTAAATGAAATATATATATATATATATCTTTGAAAATATTATATTACACCCTTATTTGTATTAATATTTAAAAAATCTTTTGAATGTTGCAAATAAATATTTATTAATGTTAATACTATTATTCAACATACAATACATGCCAATGTTAAAGATAATATAATTGAGTAATTACAGCACTCATCGTGTACATATATACATAATATATGTTGATGCCATTTTGGAACTCGAAAAAATGTAAACTGCGAGTCTTTGTAAAATGTTTGTATTCTAAGACGTTTATAGTTTACATAAGGATTTCATTACTGCTGTATAGTCTTAAACGATTCCTCCGCAATTCCTAGTCAATTTGATTACACTCTCATTTTTCTATTATATTTCATCAACCAATTCTAAGACGTTGATGTGTAATTATTTAGTTTTCTGTGCGAAGTTTTATTCACGAATGAGTAAGAAATGAATAGTTAGTTTCCAATGGATAAAATAAGGAATTTATTTTTTATTTTATAAATTTTTTGTTTTCTCTATATTTCAATTTTCATAATAAAAAAGGAAGCTTGATTCCATTAAAATGTCTAACATGATTTTAAACATTTATAATAATGGATAAAAGTATTAAACTTTGTAATGCGCAAACGTATTACATATTTCGTGTATTTGATAGGGTATTTACGTACATACTGTATTGGTTAACATTAATATAATACAACTATTAAAACTATAAATGTTATTCTATACAGTATTATAAAAAAAGTAAAGGATTATTTTAGAACATATGTGTCTAATAAAAATGTATTTCTTTTAGTATTCTACGTATATATTTTGGAGTTTAGAAAATTATTTTTAGTTTATGAAAGACACTTCCTGAAATTAAAAGTTGATATTCTAGTCTTCAACAATTATTTAACAAATGAAAAATAGTGAACTATAGTTTTCGTTCAAAACCAAATACAGAAGTCTTATTAAACTTTTAACATAATATAAACCGTGAATGAACTACAATACTATTTAATTTTTTTAAGATAAATTTTAACTTAATAATTTTAATCGAAACAAAAATTTTTGAATTGTTTGAAAATGCAATAATAATTAATTAAATGTTTGTCATCTAGATATATTTGTTGAAAGAAATGACTAATTTTACCTCATATAATAAAATATAAACATTTATTCTGTATTTTATTGCTATCACAGAGTGTAATAATGATAAATTATAAAATTAAAAACATTATTTTATTGTCAAGTTTATACAAGAAA
The DNA here is from genome assembly GCA_034780555.1 of Coelogynopora nodosa. Taxonomy (NCBI): domain Eukaryota; kingdom Metazoa; phylum Platyhelminthes; order Proseriata; family Coelogynoporidae; genus Coelogynopora; species Coelogynopora nodosa. The sequence continues at coordinate 18,837 of JAUZND010092151.1, read as the reverse complement.
ATTTTCCATTAAACTTATTTTGACACAAATTATTTTTTCCACAAGGCAAAAAATGAATAAAATTATTGAGTGGTTAAATAGTCAAATAAAGTGAAATAAATGTTATAAAATCCAAAAATCACACATGCCAAATCATGGTCTATACAACAGTAATCGTGGTTTCTAATGAAAATATAAATCAATGTACATCGAGTGTATATCTATGCTCACATATTAACATCATGCATGGATATATAAGTTAATCACTAAATAGAGGCATAAAATAATAATAAATGGTATGCATGCATCAGTAATATTGTACCAAATAATAATCTTATTTTAATGAGCATCGCATCTAATGTAAAATATTATAGCAAACGATTAATTATTATAAATGAAAAAAATAGATAATGTTCTCAGTGCGCGTAATTTAAATGATCCAATTAAGAAATCCAAAAATTTTAGATTTGAAAAATTGTGAATGAATTTCCGAGTATATGTAGTTAATACAATTAATATTAAATACGAAGAAACGTCTACAAACAATTTACAAACAAGTCGTTATTATGTGCGTTATATAATATTGATTTGAGTATCTTGCTGGAGTATACAATTGCTTATAATGGTACATATAAAACTCTCAATTGGTGTGTTGACACCGACCAAACTGGGTACAAGACAAGTTTTCACAGGACTTGGTAGAGAAATGCTTTCTCAGAAAACTTGTCAGCCGCTTTCCGGGAGATCGGCTCTGAACACTGTCACCTCGATGTTTCTTCTGTAGTTTCTGTTTCTCTTTTTCAACCTGTAAATAAAACATGTATTGTATAATAGTATGGTTACAACATGATCAATATGTGATAATGCGGTATATTATTTAGGCTTGTGAATATAGAATTTATAAAAGATTTCAAAATTACTGAATAAATAATGAAATAGTGATAATAATATAATTTATTAAATCACGATAAAATACATAATATTATCAAAGTTAATATAATCAAATATGAATTTGAAATAATTTAGAAATATACACATACTCTTGTGTATACCTAAATGCCACATAAGCAATTAAGCATTCGTTTTCGTCATATTTTTAAATTAAAAGATGTAAATCTTTCAATTTGTATTTTGAAGATATCAATTTAAATTATAATAACTGAAAATAAACCAGATTTCTCCTTAAATCGTGAAAGCAGAAAATATGGCCTTAAATCTTTTAAGAAATATATAGACTTAAATGGCTGGAAATATTCTAAAAAATAATCTATAGTAAATTAAGCATATGACAGATAGTTCGACATGCTTTCTCACTAATCAATTACCTGCAAAATTTGATTTCGGATTTGTGTGACTACCCCAACTAGAAGATCATCTATCAAATGATTGAGCACTGTTGATACTTCAAGGAATTTGCAACGATAAATACTTGCTAAATCTTTTCCAACTGAAAACAAAATAGATTCCATTAATATAATTAATTATTGTTACTTTACCAGAACAAAATATTTTTGCCTGAGATCACGATGTCATAGAAATATAGATATCGAAAGATAAATGTTTATTTATTTGGATAATGTTCAATTTTCCAAAAGAAAAAAAGGTTTTAAATAAAATTTAAAGCTTTTAGTCTGTTAATATATATTTTTTATTAGTTAGAACTTTTCATAGGTAAAATCCATGAATACGTTTGTGTTTTGTATTGAATTTGTATCATTGTATCAGTTAGGTACTTTTAATTAGATACTTCGTACATTTAATAATCAAAATCATTGACTTTCAGTTTTCAGTTTTTGATTATTTTACACTTTAAAATAACTAAAGAAAATTAAGACTTCTCTGAATTCAATATACATATATAACTTAATTAAACAAATTATTTATATTGTTTAGTAACGTTGTAATATTACAATAAATAGGAAATAAGTTGTAATATCTAATATACATTAATAAAATTGTTTTAACATATGTGGATGATTATTGTTTAAACAGATATATTTTTTCTTTAATTATCAATAAAAAGCTTTAAAATAATATACTATAATAATCTTAAAACGTTTCTAAAAAGTAATATACATTGTATGTTATAGTAAAAAGTATTTTCTTTAGTTGCAAGAAAAATTTGGACAATCTTACAAAGCGTAGTAAACCTTTTCGCCAGTAATTTTATAGTTATTTTATAGTACTTTTATTGAATGAATATTAAAATATATATATACATATTTGTATAATATCATAGAGTAATATAGTATAATTTGCTAATATTGATTAGTTAACTAAAAGCTATATGAAATGAAATATAATTATTGAACATGATATCAGCAATGAACGAACAATCAACTTCTAAAAATGAGGAATGATCACAAAAGTGGACTAAATGTTTACTGCAAATTGATATTTTATTTAAAATCAACTGCTCAAAATGAGGAATGATCACAAAAGTGGACTAAATAAATACAGCAAATTTATATAATATTTGAAATGTCCATTTAACATGCAAAAGAAAAACCACAATAAAATTTAAAGTTTATTGTGGTTTTCTTTTACATTCCTCACAGTGACCATTACTTGTTTTATTTATCCCTTTAACATGGTTCAGATATATTTGATTGAAAACATGTCAAAGTATTTGTATACTAAGAGTTTTATAGATCCAAATATATATAATTATAAATATATATAATATGCCTTGAAGCCATCCCTCGGTATCCCATGTCATAAAAAAATTAAAGCAAATACGAAATTAATTTTTATTTCTATATAAAAATGACAATTTATTGTATTTTCTGAGGCAAAACTAATTTATGGAAAATACTATTTGAATAAACAGTATGGTAATGTGTTTTAGAAGATTCCGTTTTTTTAATTTTTAACGGTAAATTTTTTTGCTTTACAATTTTAAATTACATGTTTTTGTTGCTTAGCATCAATACATCAATATATACATACAACAATTTTGTCATGACTGCGACAAAAGTTCACAACAAAATAAATTTTCTTTCAAGTTTATCATCGTTGTCTTGTACACATTTACACTTTAAATATACCAGAATGATAAATTAAAACTGAACAAAATATGTTTATCCTCACCATCATTGGGGACCTCTCGGCTCCGTACCAGATCGGATTTGTTTGCGACAAGAAAGAGTGTCGCCGACCGCTTGACTTCTCCGAACAGATCGTGAAGTATCTGGCGCGCAATTGTGAAGGAGGAGTAGTCATCTATAGCATAGACAACCATATAGGCGTCCACACTGTCCAAGAGTTCAACGCTCTGTAGACAGAGACGCCGATGAGAGACAGAGTTAAAAAGAGTGATAGAGAGAGTAGGTAGGAGATAGAAGAGAATATCTTATGTAAGAGAAATACGAACCTCGTGAAAAAGCTCAGGACAATAAAGGGAAAGAAGGACTATAAATCGAGGGGAAATATTAAATCTATTTTTAACGATGCTTGCCGTTTTATCAAAATCACAGCATTTCTGAATCTTAACATTTATGTTCTGCATTTAACGACTTATAGAAATAACATTTTATAACATCTAAATATGGAAAGAAACTTAAAAGCCACACATGCACTAAAAATTTTATAAATGTAAATATTATTTTGTGTATTAAGAGGAGTAAAATAATTAGTTTAAACCAATAATAATAATAATTACACATAATAAACTCTTACATATCGATTTTTAAACTGGATTTCTTTCTTTAGGTCTGTTTTCGTAATTATAAAAATTTGAGCAAAATTTTAAATATATATTTTACATTAAAAAATAAATTAATTAAAAACTACAAATATTTCTTTACCAAATGATCTTTTGCATTGTTGTGTACGGAGTCAAGAAACACGAGATTCCATTCGGCACCATCCAGACGAACTGACACGAAGCGTTCTTCAGACTCTTCATTGGCTGAAATGTTATTATATTGATTTGTTTAATTAATACATCTTGTTATATTAAATCAATTATAGTTTGTCAAATTTATGACATCAGAAAGTCAGAAATTTTATTGTATTTTTTAGCATATTAAAATTTTTCAAAAACAATATTATTATACATATTTGAAACGAAATATGAATATATCGTTAAAAAGTTCTATAAACGAATATTATATCAATGAAAATAAAATCAGGAAATGTTATTAGTAAATTTAGAAATTTATAATATTTACATGTAATCTTATTATATTGTTGTTATTATTCAATACTCGCGTGTAAAATATTAATAGAGTGAAACCAGTGAATTCGTTATATAAGATTATAAATGTTTTGTTTAATCGGCCTGGAGCGTAATATGTTATTAATGTCTATTTTTATAAGATTAAGAACATCTAAATGAAAATTGATATAGTTAATTTACCATTTTTATTTACATATTTGACTTATTTAAGACTTTATTTATTCTGTTTATGTAATAATTTATTCAGATGAAATGTTCTGAATACGACCAATTTTTAGGTGGCATTAGAAATATTGAAATCTAACATTAAATTACATTTAGATGTTTGTATTTTACTTACTGAATGAACTGCATTTAAAATGAAATATAATGAAAAAAACTACTCAAATAAAACAACTTTTCATTTTTCAAAGTTAAAATAAATTTAGTTAAGAAAGTATATTAACATTACATTTAAAGTAATCGAAATAAATTAAAATAATAATAAAGTCTTATAAGTCTTATAAATAAGTAAAGTCTTATAATTTAGAAATTAAAGATTAAATTTTGTTAATAATTGTTGAAAAAACAAGTATAATAAAAAACTTGGTAACATTTAAAGACACAATTGAAATTAATTAAAACCGTAGGCCCAGCCCAAGTTTAAAATATTAAACCATTTTAATTAATATTAAAACAATGTTCGATATAAAATTTAAAATAGAAAATAACTCAGATTAAATTATAAAAATATACATATATATATATATACAGATCACAAACATTGCTCAATATATTATAAAAAATTGTTTAGAATAATCTCATTTTTCTTTATTTATTTTGCGTGATCTTTTTTCATACTAAACTTTAGTTTATGGTATTAGTTCAGAAAAGTTACCCAGTTACATTAAAAAAACATTTTGTCTATTGCAAATGAATTTTTAGATTCAATGTAATATAAAATTAGATACTGTCAAATTTGATTTATTTCGAAAGAAGAATGTCCGTTACTTTTGAAAGAATTCTAGTCAAAGGCAATTAGCTATTTTAACTTGATTTAATTAGCGACGGATCTGCTGTAAATTTAGTGATCGTGTTTGAAATTGAAAATAATTGAGGAAATATCGGATGCTTTTTAAAAAAAAGTATGCTGAACGGTTTCAATTTATATGGATACAGTTAGCACGCGAATATCATAACAAAATTATGAGACACTAGACAAGTTAAGTTTAAATATTTATAAACTTATTGACGTATATCAAAACAAAATTGTTTGGATTCCTTTTAAATAATGAAAGAAACCTTTTATTTTTAAATAAAAGATGAAAAATCAACCATAATAAATTTTCTAATTATAGACCACATCAAATGATAAAGTAAGGTTAAAGTAAAAAACAATTGTGATAAATGGACTAAGAAATATTAAATAGTTGATGCTCCCTTAACTAAATTATGAAGAAAGAGTCAGTCAATAAACAGGACAGCGCACCAGTTTTAGAGCCATCTTTAAGAACACCCAATTACTAAAAAGGGATTTTCATCTTTAAAAAAATTGTGAATATATATTTATTTTTTAATCTTTTTCAAAATGCTATACGGATAGTCCCCTCTGCGCGGTCCCTGAAAATCAAGTTAGAAATAGGTATATTATCTTTTTTTACAGATACTATAAAACTCCAATTATGAAAAGGAGTTTCTAAGTGAATTAGACATGGTGGATTAGCACGGTGGACTAGTTGTTAAATATATTTTCACAAAGGCTGTGTAGTTTGCAACTTAGATAAAAATAACAGTTCTAATATACTAATTTTTACTCTGCATTACTCTACATTGCATTGTGTTTTCTTTGAACAAAATAATATAATTTTTAACAATATATTTAATATTAGGCCTCATGGCATATTACTTTTAACTAACAATTCTTCATCTCAATCAATATAACATTTGATTTGTCGTGTTCCAAATTATAAAAAAATTATATTATATTAAAATAAATAACGAATATCGTTACATAAAAACCAATGATGTATTTATAAATTAAAATTCGATGATAACAATAGTGATGGCAAGTCAATATTAATCAAATATAATTATTTGATTAATTTCTCAATGTTTAATAATTTCAAAATTACTAAACATACATTTTAAATGATATTGTTAGTAGATTTTAATCAAATTTTTGAAATTTTGGTAAAACTGCATTTTATTTTTTAGTAAGTTATTGGTTATTAACAATTGTTGGTAACGTTCTTATTACTTATCATAATAACTTAGTTAACTTCATCATTAGGACACCAGTTTTATGTTTTTCGTTAAAAGTCTAAATATGATAAAACTATATGTAATGGTTTATAGACACGCCTAAATTGTTACGTTTTTAAGATGACTGACCCGCCTAATTCGTTGTGACAAATGTCGACAAAAGTAACCTAAAGCAATCAATCCTGCTGCACCTTAAAAAGAATGGTAGACAACTTGGTTGATAATATTGTGCATCATATATTCTATACGCGTGGTTATTTATAATCTAACATTTTAATTCGGTCACCATTGTCATAACAATAAATAAAATATCAATGGCGTGTGTTCACGTTTCGGATTAATTATTTAAAAGAAATAGATTGCATTAGTCAAGTTTCAATGAAAAATAGAAGTTGATCGGTGCTTCATCAAAAATGTATAAGTCATTTTTTAAAGGTTTAATACATTTTCTAGAATAATATCCCGTGAAAATATATTATCACTATTATATATGTTCAATGTGTACGTCATAACTTAATTCTAACAAGATCAAGCACAACTCAATACAAATTTTGTTAAACTATATAATATAGTATAACATTATTACATTATAAATAATTTTATTGTAAATAAAATTTAGAAAAATAACAGAAATAATGATAATATTATATTATATATTTTGAATGATATAAATATTTATAAATATTATTTATTATATATTATGTAATATCTTTTGACAATGTGAAGTGGACTGATTTGCATATATAATTTGTTGCTAAATAATAAAGAAAGAGTAGTTAATTTTAAATCTTTTAACTTTAGAATTTATATTATATACATTGTTTACATCAAATTATACTAATCCTTCCACCCTGTGTTTTTAACTCTTATTACATGTCATTTGCTGGAAAAATGTATTATAATGTAAATATATATTTAATATAAAAGCGTAACATATTAAGAATTCACTTACGCATATCGCTAGCAGCTAAATACTCAGATGTCATGAACTGACGGCAGAGTGTTGATTTTCCAACTCCCAAGGCTCCAATTACTTGAATACAGAATATGGCACCACATGGAGACATCTGCGGCACCTCTGCATTGGAATAACTTGAATATCCACCTTGAAAGCTTGCTTTCCGACTACCCGGTTGCGCTTGTGGAATTACTAACAGGTTGTCCAGGTCATGGATACTGCCGTAGCAGCTAGCATTAGACTTGCTGGAGTTGGCAGATTCGATACTGGTGTTACTGCTGATGGTTCTGATAGTGTCGCCTTGACTCACCACACCCTTGGCAGTCCGCTTGAAGCTCCGAACTCGGTAGAGATGCTGCTGCTGGTCAGGAGCGGCGCCTACCTTTTGCTCAGTCGCCGGTGCATTCAGGCGGATCCCGGTATCCACAGGGACAATAAGGCATGAGTCCTCGCTGTGTCCGAGGAGGGTGGCTCTACTACAGCGGCGCTCCTTTACCGACCGGGAGCGAAAATTGGTCTTGATTATCGGAAGGTTCGAATCAGAGAATATTTCTTCGGGACTATTTGAAAGCATCGAACGGCTACGTGGTCGATTCTTGGGTGGCGACAGAAACGGCTGTGAAGGTTTTTCGCCAACGGGTGGAACAACAGAAATGTCTTGGTTTGGAGGAGGACTACTACTTGCTGAGCGTCCTGGAGAATGCGCCAACTGGCAGTAGTATTCGAATTCATCCATGACCGGTTTTTCCCTATGAAGTTGACGTCGCGAGCGACTAGTTGCACTGTAATAATTGACTTGGTTGTTGGGCATTGAGGGACTCTTGTCTCTTCTAATTATCTCTTCTGAACGCTGCCTACGTCGATCAAAATCTTTACTATCATTGGGAAAAGGATTCACATTATCCAAGTGAGATCCGCGACGGATAGGCGCTACTTGCGGTAGACTTAAGAATACTTCCTGGGGGTCGGAGGAGGATATCTCGATTGAAGGGGTGACATAAAGAAGTGCTTTTGACTTGTCGGGAGCGGAGGGAGATGAGGACAACGAGTTTGCTGTGTAGCCGCCTATTCGAGTGTTCGGCTGCGAGCAATAGTTGTCAGCGGTGCTCAGCCTTCCCGCTACCAAGGCAACGATCCCGGCAGTGGCCGCCGCAGCTGTCGCGGAAGATCGACGGGTTGATTTCTTATCTGTAGAAGAAAAGGGGTTAGAAAAGAAGAGTTTTATATAGAGTAAATAATACTTGTAGATCAGTTTTTCGGCAATTAGCAATGTTTTTTTAATATAAATGAGACGGAATATAACTTCATTAATGAATAATAAAATAATTTATATCAACGGTTAACATGATAACGACACAATTTATAATTCAGAACATGATTATTAAGCATTTTCTTTCTTTAAAATATTTTTTTACGCGAAAAGTTTATAGTTTTTTTAAATTATAGTTCAGTTGTGAAAAAAACTGCTCAACAATATATTTTAACACACTACTTGATGTAAGACAAAGTAAAAAATTGTTTCTAATGGAAAAACTGTTGAAAAACTGTGCTTTTAATTTCAAAAATATTTTTTCAAAGAAGTTGTATTATCCATTATATAATCAATGTACGTGGGACAAAAAAGACATTAAGGTTTTTCTTGTAGTATGAATTATCTGTTAATTAACTGTTTACTACAGAAAACATGACACCTTTTCCTCTGTGTATTGGATAGAGTTTCTATAGGTGACTGTTTAGGATATTAATTAAAGAATGGTTGAAAAATAAATTAACGTTAAAGATAAACTTATTATATATAATTTTCAAATTGTACGTATATTTCATGTGTTTTATTTTAAATTTAATGACATTGCGTAATTTGGTAATAATATCAAAATATATGTTTCCACTAAAGCTAATAAAATGACATGTTGAAAAATTAAGGAAAATTTGATGAAGACATCCTACCATTTAAAATTAGAAATATAAACTTATAACAGTTATTGTAAAAAAAGGTATTTATAAAACTTATTAAATATTCATTACTTTTTAGAGATATATCCCTGAATAAAATAATTATTTCCGACGGAACAGAAATAAGAAACTTATTATATACTGTTCAAAAACTTTATATGATTCCCATTTGTTAAGTGTGGAAATGCAGCTAATAGTGCATGAAACTTCAACCGTGTATTTCCAGTTTTTCGTCTAAAACAGTATACTGGCACATTTTAGAATAATGAGTAATTTTATGAAAATGATATTGCAAATAAAACATAGCTTGCAACATGTATTACTAGTACATGAAACAAAATTTTACCATCACGTATTAAAATATATTTAAAAAGTATACATTATATGTATGTCACTCATTTATTGAGTTTATAATTTAATTTGCAAACCATTATAATTGAGCTAATAGACATAGTTTAATAAATGATAATTAATCCAACATCATTTTTTGTGTATATCCTTTTTGAATAAATCAATTTGTGTAAAATTATTATGTAGCATCACGCAAGCTTACGTTCCATATATGTGTTTTATATTTTGTCATGTAGTAATATCACAGTTTGAGTTCGGATTGTTACATCATTATCAAAATTTTAGCATTCTATAAATTTGAAATAATTCACTTTATAAAAAACGGAGATTTTGAAAAAGCCATGTTTTTGACGATTTGATGATAATTGATGTCAAAAACTAATCAAACAAGAAATATATCTATTTATTATTTGTTTTTCGATTACTTCTTTGAATTCATAATTCAGGCTTATTCACTTTAAGTATTGAATTCCAAAATATTCGTATCAATTGAAATTTAAAAGGTAAAAACCTTAATCTCAATCCTGGATATAGAATAATTAAAAAAAAAATTAATGGTAGCTCTATACAAATAATTGTTATCATGTGTTTAAAATTTCTGTTTATTCAAAATGTACAACAAACATTATGAATATATGCATAACTATCACAAAATATCCAAATATGAAAAATTTGATTATTTAATATATATAAAAACTAAAATATGTTTTTAGGTAAAAGCTCCTGCATCTTGAAAATTTATAGATAAGCACAAATAAAATATAATATAAGCATTAATCTTTATATGTATTGTAAAGATTTTATTTTTACAGAAAACAGAGAGCTGCCAAAATCCCCTACAACCGAAATACAATATAATCAAAATATTTAGAAAAATTAGATACACTTACTTAGAGTAGTGACGAATATTAATGCAAAAATTAACTCAATACTTTTTCGTTCAACGTATAAAAATTACTGTATTTAATTATCAGTCTGTTGTGAAGCACTAGAAAATAACCTCGTGACTTAGTTATTGTAGAATATTTAGTATTAGGGTGTTATACTATATGTAATATAATATGTCCTGCAAATCTCCTATTGGATATGTATTTATGATTGAGAAAACAAGAGGTTAAATTAGGATAAAGAAATTTTAATGAATAGCCTATTAAACTCTGCAATGGACACTTGCTTTTAATTGATTTGAAATATAACCATATTAATTTAGCTAGTACAAAGCGACGCAAAATGATTAATCAAAAGTTGTGTTATATTTTTCTCTTTTCCATTTAAACTTTTGGCATACAACAATAAATTGTTTCGTTTTTATCGTTGTATGAAATGATTAATAGAATTACTTAATGTTCTATCATTTCAGATTGAGAAACTTTAGTTTCAAAACACAAAACGTAAATTTAAGTTTTTATTTATTATTATAATGTAGATTTTATTCAACATTTTATATAAGATATGTAGAAATAAAACAACATTTATTGTTAAAACAAAAAGTACATTAACTTTTCAATCATTTGGTTGACTGTAAAATAGAAACAATAACTTAAAATATAATAAGAACATTAATATAATCGATATGTAAAAGTTGACCATGTAATGTTGAAGATCTTTTCAAAGATGACTGAAATCCTACAAACAAATAAAGTTAATAAAGTAATTAAAATAAAATAATTGTGATTTGACTACTATACACAATCATTGGTAATAAGATTTCTAAAAAAATAAAACATTTGAAAATAATTATACTCGATATTAATATCACGTACATTAATTACTAGTTAATTAACAATGTGTACGCTTTCAAATGAACAACCAAAGAAGGAGCTGAATATAGAAAGCCTTTGAAACGTATAACTATAATTACTGTAATATAACTCAATTATTTTTATTTAGAAAAGAAGCAAGTGTTCCTCTTATTTCTTATTATATCCAAATATATTTTCATTTCAAATTAAACAAATATTTAAATATAAGTTTTTCTTTGAATTAGTATTTTAAATGTCCATCTTTTCTATATTAATATATTTTTTAATATTTTTTTAAATATAGTTTAGTTAAACTTAAACTTTAAAATCAACTTCAAAGCAGGTAACAAATTGGAAACAAATTTATTTATGGTAGATGCTTGTGTAGTAATATTATAAACTATAACATGTGATACAATTATTCAATATGATATTTTAAAATGTTCACGAGGATGCCTATTTGACTATATGTATAAGGTGCACTTTCCTTATTGTTACGCCGCTTCTATAATTAATTTAAAATTCAGATTACTATTTTGGGGATATCTTGCATATTTAATTAAGTCTATCATGTTATGAATTGATACATATTCATTAAGATTAATATGAATTATTTCCTAAATTTTGTTTTAGTCATTTCAGCCGCGCATACGACGTCAACAGTTGAATTATGAATTTGTCATCAAAAATAAGTTTAATTTTAAGAAAGATGTAAAATTACGTATTGAATTATATTTCAGTATTAATTAGTACATAATATGTATTTTATCACTGTATATTATACGTATTGTTCATATGTCCCATGAAAATATGTTGTTATGATAAATCATTTTTATTTATCGTTCATCGGGTAAGATTCTTACTTGATAGATCTTCAACAAGTTACCGCACCGAAATTTAAAAGTATTTTGAAATTGAAAATTGGTGTCATAAATAATTTGGATAATGTAATTATACATTTTTTTCTTCTTCTTCTTACATTTAGTTAAAATCTCTACAAAACAAGTAAGTATTGCTGATAAAAATTGTAATTAGATTATAACTTAAGATTTATTCAATCATTTCATCAGATGTAAAATTTAACTTCCGAAAACAGACATCATGCAAAAAGGTTTTTTAAAGACTTCCTAATTAGCTCTACGTGTGCCTAATGAAGGTAACATATAAATAAATGATTTGGAAAAATATATCTTTAATGGAAGGGGAAGGGAGGCAATTTGCTCCAACACTATTTAACAATTTTGTAAAATGTTTAGTAGCTTTCTAGCAATTAGTGGTATTGTAGTTAAAATTGTTTCAGGGTTGTTTTTAAATTAGTTTATATCATTTTTCACAATTTTGATGCTATTTTAGATTATATTAACACTATAGTTTATAAAAAAATAACTTTATACATTCAAATATATCAACTATAATTTTAACTATAATTATAAACAATAAACTCAAATTTTGCATTATTACTAAAAGGAGGGGATATTTTGTTTATATACGACATTTTGTGACAATTCAAAATGATGATTTATTTCATTTAAAATTATGTTGATATTTAAACATGACCAATTTCGTTTAAATTTATTTGTATACAGAACTATATGAGACGAAACACGTTAATATACAACATTTCAAATAAATTTTGTGAACATATATCTTAACCTTTATAAGTTTTCATCGGAACATTTTTTCCCCGAATAATATGTGTTTGATCTGATTTGATTAAATAATAAAATTAAAATGTTGTGTATGAAACTATTATTTGTAATTAATTAACTGTACTAAATTTTAACATAACTGATTGTATATAAGGGCTTATTTAGAAAAAAATGTATTTGATCTAATCTGACTTGATTATAATTTACAATATCAAGATTTCATCAAACAATTAATCTCAAATGTTGTAAATAAACTATTATTTATTAAATATATCAAAATTATCAACAAAATCAAATACCAGTAAAGGTAACACATATGTAAATATAAGTAAATATGTGTAAGATATCGTTGATTTGATATAATATTATATCTTGATTGACTAAAGGTTAATAATATGTTCACAATTTTTTAAACAGTTTTACACCAGGCATGTGAATAAAAGTGAAAAATTATGCAACTTCTGAAATATCATAAAAATAGTTCTAATATTTCTACTACATAATCTGAAAATTTGTTAGGAAAATTAATCATAACAAAATTGTCGTTATTAATTGTATTAATTTATATTAGTTTGAAATGGACTTAACTTTAAGCATTGATTCATCTTATACTCATCTGTATATCTATTGCTTTCATACTCTTGGGTATATGTGCTTTGACGGCAAGATTAATTATATTATACTATTTATTTTATTTGAACTCAATCATTTTCCTAATCTAAATGGTTTTCTAATTGGTCGTTCTGAATGTTAAATAAAAGTTTTCCGATTTCTACGCCGTGTAATTTTCCAATCGGCAACCAATGTTTTGACCCTCGAGAATAAATATTTTATTTAAATAAAGAAAGTTATTTACATATGCCAATTCACAGTATATGATAATTAGTTAAAACTAACTATAGTTTAACTTCTCACAACATAAAATATTTATTCGACAATATTATTAAAAAAAAAAAAATTAAATGAAAAAATGTAACGTTAAAAATTCACATACTAAGGAAATACATGTTTATGTTTATAATTACTTTAGTATAGAAAATAAGAGAGGGAGGGGCTCCTCCGCTAGTAACATAATTAATATAACTTACATGACGTATTTGAAGCAAGCAACAATCCATCGTTTGAAAATATTGGACGATAGCTTCCCAATTTAAAAGATTTAGGCATTCGCATTATAAGAAACGCATGTACTACTTATTTTTACGTATTATTTTTTACAGCATTAAAACATCAATATATACATATAAATATATCATCACAGATATGAAATATACAAAGCCTTTTTGCAGTTTTATTGTCGTGAGCTAAAATTAGCTAATAGAATTTGAAGATTACAATATTTTACAGACAGGGTGATGCTCATTGGCTAAGTACGTCTAGTAGAGATGGGTGATAGTAATCATCCAGTAACAAATTATTACAAATTACTTTGTTGCAATATTACTCACAATGAAAATGAAATGAATGACTGTTCGTGACTGAGCTAAATATAGACAATTATTAATACGATATGAACAGAAAATAGCAAAGGAGGATAGTGGGAAGTGGTGAATGTTTGATTGCAAACGCAATCATCATTTAATTATGGGAAAAGCCTATTATTAGTAGCAACATCTAAAGGCAGAGGCGAGTGAATAAACCAAAAAGCATGCGACATATACCTGAAAACGCAATTCTTAGTAAAATAAATTAACAAAGATGGGATCATCTATGTTTTCTTATTATTGTACGTTTTTGCGACGGCAGTGAATGTCCTATATTTCTTAGCTTACTTACTAATATATATATATATAGGGGCGGTCCCAGGGGTTCTGGAATCCCTCTCTTAAAAACAAAGTGTTTTTTAATTATTTATAAAGTTTTTATATGTGTTCATTATACTATGTCGCTTAGAATAAAATATTCCTTTTTTTAAATTTTGGAACCCACTTTTTATATAAAAATCCTGGAACCGCGCCTGATTATATATTACATATATGTATATAATGTTATATCATAACTGTTATGTTAACTGAACTATTGAACTGTTATTTTTATAAACATCTCTGAAAGAATCGTAATCAAATATTGTTTATATATACAAACCACAGTAATCGTATAATTCTTCAAAATTATATTTCTATTCTTAAATATAATGCGTTATCTTAGTTTACACGAGGACAACTCATTTTTACAAAAGTTAACGATGCGAACATTTTTTGCTCAATTTTCAGTCAGATACGACTCTGAAAAGTGAACTATAAGCAAACTTAGAATTGACTGAAGACTATAAAGTTAGACGCTATAGCGCTTGTAGCAGAGAATAATATCAAGAGAAAAGGAGGGAGAGAACATAAAGATAAAATTGATATTATAAAGAAATAAGTAGAGTGGAGAAACGATGTTCAAAGGTTTATTCAATACTTTTATATTCTATACGTTCTATTTTTAACATGACCTAAATTCAACTGATCTAATTTTAGCCATGTTAGAAGAAGGAACGTTATTAGTGTAACGAACGTTGTTTAATTAATTATTCTTTAGATGCTTGCTAGTTAGAGATTTGAAAAACTAATTTGAAAAGATTACTTATAATCATATTAAAGTTAGATAAACAAATAATTGAACATTTCTAAACGTATATAATAACTATCTATTAAATATCTTCAATGAATGAATTATGACATAAAACGCAAGACGATACTTTTGATACGCTTGACCAAACTCAGAATATTAATTTATTTAAATGGGAATATGTCAAACGATTTATATTGTTCATAATTCCCTAAAGACTACATTTTTCTTTTCATTTAAATTATTAGTTTTAAAAAGACAATTTTCAAGTACGGGACATTTTTTTCTTCTAAAATAATAACTGTAGTATATTTAGAAATTTCCATTTATAGTTTGTAGGAGGCAAACAACATCGGCTATTTAATTAATTATGTTTTTATAAGTTATATAGGTATAGTTTAACATATTTAAAACGTGTCTTAAAATGGTGTCAATCTGGTTTAAAAATAACATCAGGTTTTTAATAGTAAAAATTAAATGAATTTTTTTTGTCATATGCAGCAAACAATATTCAAATCCAATCCATATATAACCATAAAATTTTCAATCACGTGCTGAATATTTATTGTAAGTCATAAGTTGACTGATTAATCTGTTACAAAATTATCTGCGTATATTATCAGCAAATAATTGATAAAGATTATAAATTCAACTATTCAAATTATATAACGATTTCAAAAAGTGATATTTAGACTATATTTAAATATAAATCTCTACCAAAACCATTAAAACAAATTACTTAAATTTTGTTTTTATTGAATTTACAAATTTTGAAAAATAATAAAAATGTTTAACCAGTATTTTTCGATACATTTTGTTTTATTTACATTTTTTCGTGCATTTTGCTTTATTTAAATAGCGTATATTTTTAAAGGATAAGAACACATTCTGTAATAAAATTAGTATGATTAATACTATACAATATAGAGATAAAGCATATTCCTGTTTTAGCATAATTAGAATAATAATAAATTAATTAAATGTAAGTAAATAATAATAATAATAATACAAATCAAAATTAATCAAAATATAAAATTAACTTATATTAAATAATAATAATGCAAGTAGATAAAGGGGCAAATACCCTGAAACCTGTCTGCGGATGGATTTATCATCAATAAATAATAATAGTTTTGATAAATATTAAAGAAAATGGATAAAATATCTAATCCAATATTTGTCTGTGACATATGTCACAACAAGTAGAATCTAAAGAAATCATACTTAAAAAACTATAAATAGAAACCTTTATTTTTTATGTAATTCAAAACGCGTTTATTGAACCTTTAATAATTGTATAAGCGTTTGGGAAATTTTTATATTCGTTCTTAAAATAATAAAACGACTTTTTTGTTTGTAATACAACCATAAATTAAGATGTAAAAATCAAGAAAATATTGATTAAAATTACAAATCTTTGAATATTTTTTCACATTATTAAACATATATTTTCAGAATAATATGTGTTGTATTCATTAATTATAATTTATTTTTAAACACCTTTAAACATCTTTATCGTGTTATGATTGCCGACTTATATTTAGAACAACCCTCATCATCATCATCATCATCAGCCCTTATCGGCCCACTGCAGGGCGAAGGCCTCAGCTTGACGTTTACACATTGATTTGTTGTTGGCTAATTGCTTCCATGTTGATGCTTTAAAACAACCATATTTTTATTAGAACAACATAACGACACTAAATATAAAATTTTTTTTTTAATATATTTATAATTAAATATATTTGGTATTTAAACCATACTCCTTTTATTTTGTGACATTGACGACCTAATATTTTAGTTCCAAAATTGTATATGTGTATATTATGAGGCAAATCAGAAAATACATTTCCATTTAATTTGAAATCGGTTTAAATATTTTTCATTTAGTGAAATTGTTTTAAATTGGGGTATTTTCAAAAGCGAATCCAGTATTACAACTATGGGGTTCTATGAAGGCCCCTGGGGTGTCTCCCTATAGAGGTCAAAAGTCCCATTGTATACAATATCATGGAATGAGTAACGCCCGTTTTACCTTCCTAGATTTTCCAATAGTAGTGCATATTTATAACTTGCAGAATCGTGGGCGTTCTTTTATTAATCTGAAATTTTATGGCGTGGTTTAGGATTTTCCTTGTTTAAAAGAATTTTTATAATATAATAAAATAATGAATAGGTTTGAAAGTAAAATGTTTCGTAGCAGTTAGGTCATGTTAATACTTTTTGATAACACAAATGAAAATGTAAGTAAATTTATTTATAGAAATAAGTTTGCATATACAGTATATTTATGTAAATAATAAATACAAGAAAATGAGTAGGGAAATAAGTGGAAAAACGATTGAAACTAATATTTAAAAAAAGAAGATTTTAATTTATATTAAATTCAGTTTGAATTCAAAAATCGGATATTAAGCATTTATTGTTGAAATCACTTTTTAAACGTAATAGTGCTTATGACGTCTTTATTTTAGGTGGAATAATGTTTTTTAATACAGAAAAATATACCATTAAGAAAACGAGATGAGTAGCCTATGCCCGTAAATATACAGTAAGTTTATGAAAATATTCGTTAATAAAAAGAGTAAAATATAGTATGCGTTCAGGATACTATGTGAACATGTATGTATACTGAATGTGTCATATACATTTAATTGAAGTATCATATTATACTAAATTATTAACTAAAATATTTTTCATATGATAAAAAGATATTTTTGAATATTCACTTTTATAACATACGTAATATCGATTTTATTTCTATGGTAATTTAGAGCAATTTAGTATAGAATAGTTTTGAAAATCAATAAAAGTCAATAATAATCAATAATAATCAATAATAATCAATAATAGTTTCGATAGAACAACGATTTTGTAGTTTTGTTTCGTATTTTAGATAACGAATATGATTAAAACTAACGATTATTATGAATAACTATAAAAAATTAAAAGGTAAACGTCGAATAATTATTTTCTAAAAATATTAGACTTTACAATAGCTATGTATATTTTACATTCATTATTATAGGTATACTACTTACAGTACAAGAATAAATAATGAATAATTTTTATATAGTTCATATAAATAGTAGAAAATAAATGAAAGTATTATTTTTAACGTTTAATTTTGTTTAACCCGGCAGGTCCCACTTACATTTCTAATAAAATAATGTTTGGTTATTTTTTTATTTCTAGACTATATATTGCTATATAACATAAAATGGTGCTTAT
>JAUZND010092150.1:0-14757 GCA_034780555.1 Coelogynopora nodosa | reverse complement strand
ATGTATCATTTTTAATTGATGAACCGTTCTGTGCTTCATTAAATAAAGGTTTTTATTATTATTATTATTATTATTATTATTATTATTATATGGTAGAATAGTTTATGTGTAATTCACATTAGCATAATATTTAAATTACACAAAAAACACCATAATTTACATCTATAACATACAAAAAGATAAAGATTTTTAAAACATATTAATACTAAAGATGGAAAATGCATATATTTTTTAATTTATAAATGCTACAACTATAAAATTTGCAAGTAAGTATCATGGTATAAGTATCTTTATTTACTCACAAACAATAAAATATGCAGCAGTGTTTTTATTTAGTTTAGTATAAGAGAAATATGTACTTCTATAAAATTTTAACACAATTGCTAATAAACTATGACAAAGTCAAAGTGGTACAGTGCTGTAATTTATAAAAACAAAATAGGATATTTATTATGCTTGGAAATATGTAACTAGTATTAAGTAAGGCCTTTATCCCACCAAGCATGATGTGATGGAGAGCCATGTGGTAAAAAATTAATTGAAATTCTCACTAAACGTAACATGACATGACAAAATACCACATATACTATTATGGCAGTATATAGAGATATGTCTATCTATATATCTGAACAGACCACACACAATATCTGTTTAATAGACATGACTGTACATATAAATTGTCTTCATTCTTTGTGTAACTTAATATACTACCAATATTTTCAGTATGGTAGCAAAGAGGCTCAAGAAGAGTGTGCTAACCTTGAAAAATGTTAACCCAAAGCATTTAGAGAAACAAAATGATCCATTGGTGCTACAGATGTTCTCTGAAAAAACGTTTGCTTAAGTTCTCACAAAAGATCCTAATTCTGCCAGATATGTTTAATTTTTGTTCAGAATTTGCAACAACAAAGGTGTAGGTCAAGATATTCAGCAGCATAATCCTTACCTAAAATAAATTTCAATATATTTCTTAATTAGATTGGATAACTTTGTTTTCTCACTCTATGCAAGATATAGTGATCTTACCTTCAATACCAAATGTGCAATTAGCTGTTTTCTAACCAATATCCAGATAAATTATATATAAAATAAATAAATAAAATATACAGAAAATGAATTATGTTTATATTTATAATTGCTTATCTAATATTTAAAAATCAATATAGTTTAATATTGTTCATATTAAGTATTATGTTACACAAGAATTACAAACAAATGTATAAATCCTTCTCCCATTAACCAGAAAATAATTGTATTAGTTATTAAGCTGTATAAAAATATCCGGCCCTTATCTAAAAGAAAAGTTGTGTTGTTTTGTTAATATGTGTAAATAGTGTATTTCTAAACATCTGCCTCCATTAGCATTATTCGTGAAGGTTTCTGCCTGGCCTCTATTCAGTATGCCATGATTTTGACACATACAACCCTGGCCTTGTAACTACCACATCTTTGGAAAACTTAGGTGAACCCACATTATTCAAATATATTTTTTTAAACTTCATCAGATTTTTGAGTCAATACATATGTTTAAAAACTTATTTATTTTAAGAAAGAAATTGGCCCATAACAATACTATACCTAACTCCAATTATATATTATTACAAAAATAGATAACAGAAAAGAGATAAAAACCATTGTTAGCTGAAATGGTGGATAAAATACTTAAATGAAAGAGCTATCCAAGTCATTATCTGCCCCCAGGAGATCAATTATTCATCACCACAATATTAATGTCATAACATAGTAAAAGTACATAAAAAACTCCTGATAATGTATTTATTCTTATTAAATGTTCAACTAAAATATATAAATATAAAAATTACTCAATGTTTAGTACTATTTTATCTAATAAAATAAATTAAAAAAATTATTTATGGATTAGTTAACCCTTTCGCTCTGTTTATCTCAACAGCTGAGAGTACACCTTTTAGTAAAGGCAGTTACAATTATAAGATTTCACTTTAATCAAAAGTAAATATATATTTAATCAATGAAATACTACAGTCAAATATATTTAAAAAATTATATAATATAAAAATTATTGGATGATTATAATGTACATAAATTGAATATTACTCAACATGTAATAAGATTTGTAATTAGATGCATAAAAATCTGAGTACACATTGCTGATTCTTACTGAATTGTATGATTGTAATAAAAAATTGTTGGTTACACTAAATAAATGGATAAGGTAAAACATTTATATATGGGGCAAGGTGGACAGGACTCATTTTAGAGGTTTAATGGAAAAAGTAGATATAGCTACATTACATTGGGCTATGAAAGGAAATGTGCTTGGTATTCTCATATTTTATATATGGCTATGGACTCTTTTATACCAGAGCCCCCATACTTGTTCTGCAGCCCCAGAAATGGACTAATTGCAAGGATGGTATCTATACATAATTATTAGAGTTGTGTAAGGTTACATTTTGAAATGAATGTCCATAGCTCTGCTCTATTGACATAAATGTTCCATCAAGCAGTGCATTTGTCAAGAAAAGTTACACATTCTTTGATAAATATTATTTATGAGTATCTTAATAAACCCTAAGTTATTTTTGAAAAGCTATTTTGAAAATTTGGCACTATTATAATAGCAACTATAATTTATTTACTAATATGCTAAAATTAAAAATATATTAATATGATTAAATTTTACTCTTAATATTATATTATAATTTTCTAGCTAATGTATATAAGGAAAAGTATTTACTAGTTATTAGGATGAAAAATTAGAACAAATCTATATATTTTTGATATTGAGAATTATATTTAAAGGTAACTAAATTTTTTAAATAAAAAAACTTAAACATTTTTTTTAAAAAGGTACAAGTTTTACTTAAGATTTATTTTTTAAATCTAGACAAATATCTAATTTATAGTATTAAAGGAAGTTATTCCATGCATGAGATATGTAAAAAATTGAAATATTTAATTTTAATTTTGAGAAATATATTCTAAAAAATATAAAATAAAAGATATTTCAATGATAATATACCTAGTTATATTTTTTTAATTTTTCAGTTAATTACATAAGGGTCCAAATATGTATTGTCAGAAAATAATAAATGTTGTCTAATATGGCATAACAGAGGATAATAAATATAACATTTATATTTAAATTATTTTCAAAATATGTAAATTTTAACAAGCATTAGTTATAACATATTGTATACCACTAGAATAAGTAGTAAAGAGATTATTTAATATATATTTCAGAACAAAAATATTACTTATAGAATACTTTTTTCACTTGTAAAATATAATTGAATTGATCTTAACTTCAAAACCATGAAAAATGCCTGGATACACCTCCATGACTGGAGGTATAATACATTATTTTAATATGACTTTTTTTTAATTACAATTATAATACTTTATTACAATATAAAACTAATTAGTGACTGTACTCACTAGATTTATCAAAATCATATCCAATAACTACAAAATAATCCGCCAGGCGAGTCATTCTTTGAAATTCGTTCCAATAAACTGCATTATATTTAAAACAGTAAAACATTTTCGACGCATCAAAAGAAAATTACGAACCAAGTCACAACAGTTATATCAATTATAAAACAATTTATTCCACTTCACTTGTAAATTGCCCGATTCCGGACCAAAAAATATCGAATGATTTATTAAAATTAGTATTATCAATCTAATTCTTCCAAAAATACTTTCAACTATATGATTTATTATTTATTTTCAAATATATAAATATATTTAATTGTTTTTATATACACTTCCTTAACACTGAAAGAGCACAGACAAGGCAATTTTTGAAAAGCAGGGGCTATTTCAGTAACTTTTTAATAAATGTATTGTACTGAACATAATATTAAAAATATATATATATGCGTAGAATATAATCATGACCGCAAGCTTTCTGAATTAATAAACAGAATTTTAGAATTATTTTATGTTATAGTTTCACATTAACTGATTGATATGATTGAGGATATGCCATTATATAGTCCATCAGTATGTATAATTGTAGTTAACTACCAGTGGTATATCAAGAGGGGGTGCTTCGGGGTTCAAACACCTTCTTACTTTTATATATAGTCGCCCTAGCTATTGTAACAAACACTGAAAAATGTTTAGAAAAAAATATTTTCAGAAATAGTATGACTTTATTTATATATATAGACTCTTATTTACGCACCCAATTATATTACACCTTTAAATGTTTTTAATGCGCGTCTACCTGACTGCCCATGTATCCTTTGAGGATTCACATTCATTGTACATGGTCTTCTAGTAGTGTAGATGGCGTATGGGACTAAAATAAAAATATGTAATTATCAAAAAATAAACTGATTTGCTATCCTATATTTATAGGCTTAAAAAATTTATTTAAAATTACTATTGTAATAGAGTGAATTTAAAAAAAAACTATAATAATGAGGAGCCTTATAAAAGTTACATAATTTAATGCAAAAGCATTTTGCCGCATTTATTTATACATGTGTACCAACTAAATAGAATCTGATAATATGTTTCAACTGAAAAAATATTTTGAATGGTTTCATAATGACATAAACTTAATCCACAGTAGTTTAGAAAATTTCCTTTTTTAATACAAAATTTAACTTTTGTTTTTTCTATGTTTGCTTATTAAATATTTAGTTATAGGTGAAAAATATCTATATCTTTGAAAAAAAAAGTGGTTACGATAAATATTGAAATAGCACCCCTAGCGCTATGTTAAATCCTGTTTTATTAATTAGTATAACTAACATTGTTATGGGGCGGCGCTTTTCAAGTAGTAATACAAGTTGGCGTATCTAGGCTTAAATACAGCGTTGTATCCAAGACTTAGTTTTTCGATTAAATTAGCTGTTTTCAAAATAATATCCATCTTTGTATTTCGTGCTGTGTATCCAGATCTACATCTCATCGTATAATAATTTCAATTAATTTTTTTTCGCAATTGTCTTCTGCAGGTGTTATCAAGACTGTTGTATTTAAAAAAATATTATTTATATCGTTTATCCACTAAATTGAGTGTGCAATAAACTATTAATCCATTTTTTTCAAAATTCCTTGTATTTCTTAGTTCATTTGACCAGCAAAATACTGTTGTTAAAGAAATATTTACATTATATCTATTTCGTTATAAGAGAAGAATATGTAATAGTAATTTATTGAGATTTTTCCGATGCTAAATCAATTTATCGTTGTAACCGAGTGCACCATAAACATAGAGGAATATACTGACATTTCAAAGAAGGTTCCTTTGAATAATTTGCTATTATTTAATAACTTCAACCTATTGAAACTTAATAAAAATATTTTAAAAGTAATTTAAACGACTAATATATAATCTATAAAGGGCGAAAGGGCGGGCCAGAAGCAACACGTAATATAAACAATATATATAAATATATTTATAATAAAAATGAACTATTGAAACAAAATACAGATACGAAGATTCCTGCGCATCTTAGTCAAAAGTATAAATATTAATGCCTCAATTATTAAAAGAAAATATGAACCAGTGTCGTATCAACATAACTTAGCATAATGTACACTGAAGAATGTATGACGTATGACGTAATGTCAAGTTAGAGCTAAGATGGTAAAAAACTTGATTTATCGCAATAAAGAAAATGAGATAACAATTTCAAATTAAAGGTATACAATACACTATCAGCACCGTTACCATGGGAGACTGGAAAGAGTTGATGACGAAAGAGTTTTGGAATTTTATGCATGAGCTAGATTTGATTTGATAATAATATACTAACACTTCACCGTTACTTGTCAAATTGTCCACAACCTATATACAGAGAATAACGAATACAGAGTGTCTGTATTAGTTGAGATGTTCAAATGACCCAATGTGTGGTCTCATATAATTGATATGCAGATCATGAATAACGGTCCTGGAACTCGTGATGCCATCTGTTGAAGTCCATATTGAACACGACCAAACAGCCACTACCAAGGCCAGCAACGAGGAATCTGAAATGAAATAGAGTTACTCTAAAGTAAAATACACACACAAATAAAATGTTACGTTAAAATATTTTCTATTATTATATCGAATCAGTATCGAATAGAAAGATTTTGACAAAATACTATAATAAATATAATATTCTGACACTTTCTATAAATTATTTTATTCAAAATATTGCTATATATTTTTAATAAATACAATTTGAATTATTTATCCTAAAATGTTATAATTTGTATATAATTATATATAATTATCAAAAAGGACAAATATTAAACGAAAAATAAGTTTCTAATCAGAACATTCATACAGAATTTAGAACAATGTTACAAATATGCTCCATTTTTGTAATAGTTAAATATATGCAACATTATTTTAAATCCAACAAATTCTATGTTTCCCAAACATTATATTACATTTCACCTTCTGTGTATTATGTTTCTATGAATGTTCTGGTGTTTATTCAAGAAGTATATATTCAAGAAGTATTTATTTAAGAAGTGTTTATTCAAGAAAATAGGAAATTAGAAAGAAGTAAAAGTACGTCAGACATTTTTTCTAACATTGTACTAAATACTCGCATATAAGAGTTGGTGTTAGTAGGTTGCGCTGGGAACGATGAGACCAAACCAGACCTCCAATTTAGGCTACAGAACTACAAGATTAATAAAATCGTCCAGTAGTTGATTGCACAGTATATTTTTTATATGTGCATGTATATATACATGCACACTTTGAAAACACGATCCTTACAATATCCTATGTAACACATCCCATAGCCTACATTATACATCTTTTAAAGGATATTAAATTATATTTAATTAATAAAAGTAAATACATATAGGAAATCTGTAGAGATGAAATATGTTTAAGAAAAGCATAAGATCCACAGACAATCTGTACGATTATAGTTTAGAATAACAAGAAGAACATGTGTACAGTAACCTCCCGCTAATTTGTATCTGCCTAATTAGCAAGTTTCGATAATTAAAACCGGTTTCTTGGCCCGATTATTATACTATACAAAAGATTCTGTATGATTTGTACTTTCTTAATTAAAATCTTCAGTAAATTTTCTTAGAAAATTTCTTTATGTCTAGTTACATTATTAGTTAATGAAAATATTTCATTTAATATATTTATGTGATGTGTTTTGTAACAATATTAGTACTTTCCTTGTTAGAAATCATGTTTACAGTTTATCGTTAACTCTGAAACCCATCAACTCACCTGTGATCGTGGGTGAGCGCCAGAGAACGGATAGGCGCATCGCAGACCGGAAACGAGTAGAGCAGTTCAAGATTGTGACACCGCCAGACGCGGCACACCCCGGCATCTCCCGCTGTGACCATAAGTTGGCCACAGCGACTCACCAGCAGTCTGTGCAGTTGGTGTGGGCTGGAGGTGGAGGATATAATACATATTATGATAATATAATCGTTATCATTATTATTCGATGTTCAACCTTTTTCGGATAGTTTAATATGATTTTTAACTTTTCTGTCTTTTTACAGGGGAAATATGAAAGGTATCTGGATATTTTTTAAATCTTAAATTGGTATTTTTGAGCACATAGGTAGACTTATACAAAGCTAGCATTGTTCCCGAATTTAGCCATATGATGTTACAAACGAGTAGCAATGTTGTATGCACTTGTTAAAAAATCAATAATACCAACATTATAGAACTATGAATCAATAGGCTATAATTACAATAACTGCCGCCTATACACTGTGATCTATATCTTAGGTATCAACGATATTATATTTGAGTGTGTGATGTGATCCTATACAGAATCTAAAGTAGGAATGCACACAAATTAGCCGTGGTTTATAAAGTCGTAAATAATTATATTAAAAAAGTATTAAAATATAAATAGTAGCATAGAATAATTAGTCGTATATTAAAAAGATAAAACATTTAAAAAGTCGTAAAAAGCTAAATGAATTTTGCTACAAATTATTCGTTTTTCCAAAAACTGTTGAATACACATATATATAATATGCTAATAGCCAATGGCCAACATTCATAGGCGATAAGATTGGACGGCCTTAAAGGCCACTCGATGGGTCCACATCTTTCAATCCCCATGTTTGGTATTTGTTCGTACACAATGACTCTGGCATTCAAGCCGTAGTGTGGAGAGTCTGGCTATCTGGCCGGTAGTATTTCTCTGAAGGGAACAACCGTTTTTGTTTATAGCACAGAATATTTAGCTTATTAAGGACACAGTTTTTTTTGTAGTATAATTAGTGACAAGGAGTTTTCACTTTTAACCAAGTAATAGGTATTACAAGATATCTAAATGTTTTAAAATATTGTGTTATAAATAACATAGAATAAATAAATATATAGTTATAATATAATTTATTTATTTATAAATTTTATAAATTTATAAACATAAATAACATGAACTTATTTTACATTTTTTTTTAAATTTTGAAAATATTTTGTCGATTAATCTGACCTATTTATCTAAAATATTTAACATAATTATACACCTTTTTATAATTTATAAATTATACACCTTTTTATAAATTATAAATTATATACACCTTATTTTTTTAATAATGAACCAAAATTTACTTAAATAAATATTCATGAAGTTAAAATTGTGATCACATAATCGACAAAAATGATATTTTTAAGAATGAGAATCAATATCGATAAATATCATAATTTAGAACCGATGTCGGAATAATCATAAATCCAATAGAATATTATCAATATCATACATTTTTTAAATTAATAGTAAAAGCGCTATTTTCTAAAAAAATATTGATCAATCACGTCATAATGAAAAAGGACTGCACATCAACCAAGAATTTATAATCTTAAGTCCATTTAGCATTTAAAACGATGCCCGACTACACGATGGATTACAAATACAATATATAGCGTACTTCACAGAGGGCTCTGACAGTCCATTGGAGTCCAGGACAGACTTGTGGGTGAGTAGGTCACCATTGAGGGAGTAGACGGAGAGGTGGGAAGCTGCCCATGCGACCAGTAGGCTGCCCTCGCGGGCTATCATGGCAATACGGGGGGTGAGGGGTGCTTTTGGGGAGGCTGGGGGGGGACACAGACGCCGAAGAAGTTCGCCTTGAGTCGTGTGCAGCAGACATACGCCGTCTGATGGAGAGTGAGATAATGGTGGATGATACGACATATTATGATGATAAACACGGATATTTAACTACAAAAGGATTATTTATAATATTTTGATATTATTGATCCTAGCTGACCAAGGGGGTGTTGAGGTTAAAGTGATTGATTGGTGTTTGATCGTTTACTATTCAAATTCTACTAAAGCTATCGTTCTGAAATTAAAGATATCGTTCTGATAGTTTATATAGCCTTATACCTGTCTAATTATTAATTCAATTTCGATAAAACATAATATTTTAGTTAAGTGTACAGGAAAACCTGATGACATAAGTCATGACTCAAAATACGATAAAATAGCTCGTTAAACATTTTTTAAATATTGTTTGTGACTATAATATTGTATGTGAATATTGTGTTTGATTGTTTAGATTTTAGGCTAAAACTAAATACAATTAGAGAAGAAATTACAAATTGAGGATCGCCTTACAAAACGATAATAGAGTCAGTTTTTTATGTTGCAACTCCACCCCCTCCCCCATAGAATCAAAGATTATATATACATTTTATCACAATTTATATCATTTGTTCCTATATATTAACATAAATGTCGAATCAAATTTTAAAAATACGTTCAGTATAATACATACAACATAAGGTGGGTTACCTAAGATGGCCTTTAACACCCATGACGTAGTAAAATTATAAACATTAAAGAAAATGAGGACATTAATAAATAAGAGTATGGTAAAGGATCTCATCAGAGACATGTCTTTTAATAAAGTTTTTGTTATCGTTTTATTTACACTTAAGGATATTTTATTACTATACTAGTTTGAATCTGACATTCAACCGTAAAATTGTTATATAAATTTTACTATTAGTAAAAGTCGTCTCAACAATAAATTACACTCTCAATATTAACAAATGTTATTAGTACTATGCTAGTATGTGATATACACCAAAATGACTCGTTTTTTATTGTAATGTATTAGAAAAGACGTGTTTATATTGTGCTTCCATAGTGCCGCAGACTATTTCATATATTGAAGCGACATCACATTCAAAGAAATAGTGTTTTATAAAAATTAATAAAATATACTAATCTATAAGAAAAAAAGACTCTTTCCGGTAAGAAAGATGCTGACAAGGAGTGCCCACCTTTAGCTCCACTGAGAATGATCCCAAGTTCAGAAGACACTGCCACACACACAATCTCATCTTGATGCCCTGTTAGTGTGGCCCGCGGGGTGGGGTAATCAGACTCTGAAGGGTGGAATAGGTGACAGTATTGGTGGGTGGCAAACTAATGAGAACCCTATTGGTGGGTGGGTAACCAATAGTAACAGTATTGGTAGATAAAGCACCGTAATAATACTTTTTTCACTAGTATTCGAAGATTACACCAATTTTTAATTATTAATTAATTATTAACATTTTAAACATTAAACATTTAACATAATAATTATTCATATTAGTAGTATAGGAAAAGTAGATTCGAACTCACTTTTTGATCCTCTACCATAACATTTGACCTTTGGCCATACCCCCCTTCAAAAAAAGCGGTCGAAGGTCAAACAGTGAGCTCGAATCCAGTCATCCTATACTACTCATATTCAATATTCATAATTTTATTACAAATATCATAATTTATGATATCATATAGTTTTATATGATTTTTGTAATAAAATTATGGATATTGTATAGATCGCTATTTGCACTCACTCCATACATGAAACATGTGACCTAATATTAATGAGTAGAAATAAACCATTAGAATTAGTAGATTACACCAATACTGTAAACCGATTTATAATTTAGGACTACAAACTATACCAAATATAACAGAAAATCAGCGAAAATATATTAAGGTTTAAGATGAGCCTAATCATCCCATAATTCCTGATTATTTCTGTATAAAAAGTAAGACAAGACTCCTACCCAAATATTCGCCCACGATAGCCTGCTTCCGATGACTCCACACCCAGAGCAGCACAGTGCAGTCCTCACTGCCGCTCACCAGATGAATGTCCTGTTGTAGGCCACATTCGGAGCGGGAGAGGCATGTCACCACCCCGAAGTGACCGTAGGCCACCTGCTGCACACGGCCTGAAGGGACCACAAGGGGACAGACACTTACAGACACTGGGCCGGAGTTGGAGAACAAATAGGACTAAGTATTCAAACCTGGTGATAGGAAAAAGAGGAATGAATGGTTTAGAAAAAACAAGGGAAAAATAAGGGGAAGAGGAGATGGGATAGGAAAAAAAGAGGGATTGTGTGGGTCAATTGAATTTCTCCCCTTGAAAAAAATTGCTAGGCAGGTTTGTGTCAAATTTATGTCATTAAAATATGTGTTTCTAAATGTCCCAATAACACTAAGATACGTGTCTATATATGTCTCTGTAAGTCTCTGACTTGAGATTGCAAAACATGTCTTCATTATAAGTCTCAGCAAATTACAATCGTAAATACATATGATTTCACTGCATCTATCAGTTACCGATATTATTATCCGCAGATTATATAGATTAAATTAATAATTTAATATAAACAAACAGATATATATATATATATATATATATATACGTTTTGAATTATATAAATGTATAAATTCTTATACCATTTAAATATTCAACAAGAAACAAATACACACGCATGGAACACGATGATTCTTATACTATTATAATATAAAAAGTAAACGGCATTTTTAAAATAACATGTTTTTAAAGATCTATATTATTATATTTACATACCAAATTTTAAAATATTTCATTTAATCATTTAATACTGTTGAAATACTTAAAGTAAAAAACAACTAATTTCGATTGAAATAAAGTAATGAGTATGACAATAAAACCAAAGAAAATATTACTTTATATTATAAATGCATTTCATTAAAAAATTTAGAAGAAATTTAGGGAATTATTAAAAAAATTACTAGACGTGTATTTACAATTAACAAATTTACTCGAGAAATAATTACTTCGAAAAAAATCAATATTTTACACCAGACTGAGAATATACAATTTAAGCACTGGTGAAATAGTGAAAAAGTGAAATAGATGTAGGTTGCCAACGAACCAGTTTCGATATTATAGACACGAATAGACTTGTCCCAGTATCCAGCAGAGAAGATAAACCGATTGTCAGGAGTGGTGGTGAACAAAGAACTGTTCATTGACAGGCGAACATCCATGTTGTCACCAATGTGTCTTTTGGCTGGAAGACTCACTTGAACTGTGGAACAGAAACTATAGATTACTAAATAGTAATAACGAAAATGAACATTTTAATGAAACTGAATCGACAGTTTTGTTGGGGCACAGCAAGTCCAACACAACTAGTTTTATCGTTTTATAGAAAACAATGTGAAACCATGAAAAACTTTTTACTTTCACTTTAAACTTTCATGGGAATGATCATAATGTACTAATAATGTACTCATATTGTACTCATATTGTACTCATTTTGTACTCATAATGTACTCATATTGTAATCATAACATACTCATAATGTACTCATATTGTACTCATAACATACTCATAATGTACTCATAATGTACTCATATTGTACTCATAACATACTCATAATGTACTCATATTGTACTCATAACATACTCATAATGTACTCATATTGTACTTATAACATACTCATAATGTTATGGCTTTCTTCTACACATTATTTTTATTAATTAGACCTCTAGGGTATTTTATCATTTCATAACAATAATTACTTCAAGCGCGCCTATAATTTTTAAAAAAGGTTCAAGCAAGCAGCTATGCTTAGAAATCACTTAAAGAATATTAATTTAATGTAATTCAAATTAATATTTCAATTTTAAAATGCATGGCTTAATGGTATAATCATAATTTCAATAATAATAAAATATACAAAAACAAAGCATTAATTGCAATAAAAATTAAATAAATTGAAAAAACAGGTTTAACTTTTCTGTATGAACACCACCCTAAGAGACCAAATTGTTACACATTTATCTCGACTGTACGTCACCGACAATGAGGATTCTCTTTATTTTATTAATTATTTTTTTATTTAAAACGTTAATAGTTTAGTACAGTTTTTATAACAATAATTACAAATGATTACTATAGTCCTATCTCTAAATGATTGTCCAAATGATTGTCTAAATGATTATCTAGCTGTAGCTCACCTGTGTGGGGATCCATGGACAGGGGCAACTGGGGTTGATTCTCTGAATTGTGACGATTTCCAGTCAATGAAGAGGGCTGCTGGATCGTAGCTGTAACAACAATAGAAATGTTCAATAGGTTTAGAATGATACAATTGAAGATGCCTATAATCCCGGCTTCAATAATTATATTTATATACCTTGAAAAATTAATTATTAAACAAACAAAAAACCCTAAAGTTAATATTTTAAATAACTAAATCTGTAATAGATCTTTATGGGATCAATTACAATTATGTTCACAGTCGAATTATTTACCCCTTGTTAGCATTAATGACGCTTTCTTTTGCAGAATGAACATACACTTTACAGACATTAAGTAAAAAATACTCGAAAAGAATCAACAATTACAAAAATCAATTAAACGTAACTACAGAAAATATTAAATATTATCAATGAATAAAGCAGAAAAAGAATAATAATCTCAAAAGTAAAAATATATCTCATGTTTAAACTGATTATTCAATCGAATTTCGTATTATATATAAATATTTTGCCAGAACACTTCACTTATGTTTCAATTCTGTTAGTTCGACGTATAGCGGATAGCTTCACTACTGAAGTTCACTGATCTAGAGACAATAATTGGCATTAAAGAAAGACTATACAAAATAATATAACGCAGCTTATAAATTCAAATCTGAAGCTTTCAGTAAATAAAGTTAAATTAATTGTTCAAGTATAAATTGATTATAATCCGTTATTTAAAAAGTATTAACAAAGCGAAAAAGTATAATAATTTAGAAAAAAAATATTCTCAGTCCAAAGCGTATATAGGTTACTTTATACTGTCAAGCCAACTTTAAATATAATATGCTAGGAACATGGGTTAGTCATACAGAAATTGTTAACAAACTTATTTATATAATATCCCAACAAAAACAAACTCAAAAACTAATTCTTTATCATTATTGATTAAAAAGATCTATGATAAAATCTGATTAAAAACAATATATGTATAGAAACAATCTAATAAGTATAACGCTTCAAATTATAAATTTTTTACAGCTATGAATTGTAGTGAAACTATATCAAGCGTTAGTAAATAAAACATGACAATGAGATTGACAAACATGATTAAAATGAAAAAGTTACAAGATTAAACTTTAAATACGCAAAATAAGCAACTCTCATGCGTTGTCCATCATTGACAGAAAGTATAATAACGAGTTAATATTATAGGTATAAGTCGGACAGTCAATAATATAAAGAGAGAAGAGCTGATGCAGTTAGTTAATTGTTAGTGGAAACAATCTTACCGTGATTGCGAGATGAAACTGGAAAAAATTTGACGTTTGCAAGCGAATAAATTATTGTATATCAACCTGCACCTTATCATTTATAAATCAAATATTATGAACGTAAATCAACATAGTTAAATCTACTGTGAAATGAATATACAGGGTGTCCCAAAAGTCACGCATCATAGGAAAAATTACATGATTCCATAAATACAATATTGGATTTAATA
>JAUZND010092149.1:0-14758 GCA_034780555.1 Coelogynopora nodosa | reverse complement strand
TATACTGACCGTACTAGGGTATTACAACAATTTTTGTATACATTTAGTTTTGTTTTTATATTCAAAATTTTATGGTCTAAAATATCAATAATTAATCAATTCAAATCTATATTCAAAATCAATGTAAAAATAACAAAAAGCAAGTTACTTGTACAATAAAATCTGAAAATCAATGAAATAGACAATAAGAAGTAATATATTAGTTTTTGTACATATAAATGAGTAACATAGTTAATAAATATGTGCGTTACACAGAAAATTATGAATATATTCTTTAGAATGCATAAAATAACAATATAATATGTAAATATGTTTTTAGTATTTTGGTAATTCTGTTTTATTTTGGCTATTTTACATAAATATATATTGATTTGATTGATTGAGTGTTATCTGATAATTTATTTAAAAATAACTGTAAAAACGTTCCAATTACACACTATTAATCAATAATATCATCTTATACAGGATGTAGACTAGATAGGCATATTTTGCCTCGATAGCGGCAACATGGCTATCTTGTAAACATTTTTGATATCTATAAATATTTATATTTATTATGGAACTTATTCTAAATCACCTGAAAAAAAATTAAACAGACATTTAAATATAAAACCAAGGCTTAATCAAATTACAAAATATATACATTTATGTTATATTGATAGACTTGTTAAATGAATAATTTGAAGTACAAAGAAACATCGTGTAGCAAAGGGGGTTAGAGGTAATATGGAACAATTTAAAATAGCAAAATATTTAAATATGGTGATTCGACAGTCGTGATAATTATCGTTCATCACAAGTTTTGCATGGGAGTAACTGATGTTTAAAAAATAATGTTTTTTTTGTAAAAAATATTTATTTTGTTATAAGAAGAACATAAGCCATAAGGGTACATGCATTATTACAGTTTTTAGTATTTAATTAATTTAAGTTAGTTTACCTGGCACTTCTGGAAGACTATTTGAAAGAAGAGGGGGGTCAAATTGCCCTACTATACCATTAACTATAATATGCGACGATCCCAACCGAAGCTAGAACTTACAGTGTTGCTGGAGATAGAGACGTCGGCTCCAGCAGAACCCAAATCTTCCGCCATGTGGAAGAAGTTGACACAGAACTCCTGCTCGTTGGTCACAAGAGGTTTCACCTTGCACAGCACTTCCTCGAACACCTATAGTGGTTTCAATCCCCATTGTGCACACTTTTCAATGAACAGACTTGGCTTTTAATTAACTATAAGTAAGTATTATAAAGGAACAGTATATTGTTAACCTTTTGTCACTGAGATAAGTCAAACTTATTCGAAATTATAATTTGAAAATTATAGGATGATAATAATAATATAGAATTATTAAGTTAAGAAGGAGAATTATGACATATACATTATAAATTAATAAATCTTTGTAGTCTATCTAACTGATGCTATAAATTTAAGCGTTTACTTTATGTGGATGCATTACTTACCCATAAACTATTGAAATGAGTGTTTATAACGTTATATATAAAGTAATGTGTTATAATAATTAATTCAATAGATCACAATAATCAAATAAACTGAAACCAACGAGTTGAAAGAATCGTAAGTAGAGGTTTATTACCGACCAAGTACATATTATAGTATTCTTATAATATACATTTTCGACTATTAGTCTTTATCAACAGAGAATTCAAAATATGGAATTAAAGTAAATACACGAATGTAAAAAAAAACATAACACCTAGATAGTAAAAATGTATATTCGATGTTAGTAGTCCTATATTATGTAACTGTGTTCCTTTGAATTGTTTTGTTAGTTAATATATACTGAGATACACTGCACAGTAACACGGCAAACAACGTCTACATTGTCTACAATTGACGAAGTGTCTACATATTGTAATGTTGTATCGCATTTTAGAAATATTAACTGTTTTAATGGTCTAAAATAATCTGTCCTATATAATCACTCAGAATTCATTAAAATTCACAGAAAAACAGAAAAAAGGCATTAACACTAAGAATTTCTCAATGATAATAAGCAAAACATATTTCGAGAACTTTATTACATGCTTCAAAAAATCAATATTATGCGCATGGCACAATTCTTCATTAAAATTTTGCTAAACATTAACTTTTAATATAACATGCATAATATATTACACAGCCCAGTTAATATAATAATAAATTACACAGCCCACAAAAACTTAATATTGAAACACCTCCAAACATTATTTGACAAGTATAATACAGTATAAGCGCCAGTTAGCGGATTAAAAGTATAAGGAACAAACTGCTGTTAAAATCTAACTAAAAAGGGGTTAAAACTACCAAATAGCTAAATTAATATAAATTGCACCTCAATTAGTATCTTTTATTGATAATAACATTTATATACATATATAAATATAAAATATCAATTAAACTTTCATGCGAAAGTTTATTTATCATGTTCAAATTCAGTACTATATAAAAGCAAAATAGAGTGATAAAATAAAACTAAACATTATTAAGAGATGATGTAAGATGAAGTAATAATCTGTTGACATACTATACTACTAATAAGTAGTATATAGGATATTGTAAAATAAAATGTCTTATATGCAACTAAGAAACTCAATTTATTGCAAAATTTTGTTAGATAATACTGTGTCTTTAAGATAAATGATTCACACGGGTTCAATCCTCCAGCTAGATGCAAACAAAAAATAATTAATTAACAATAACGAATTAAAAACAACAATCTTAAAAACACTAATAAATCAAATTCCATACAAATTATTGTTAGCAATGAGGTAAAACGGAGTACTTCGGTGTTTGTACTTTTGAATACCTTCTTACCACAAGTATTCCATGTGACTAAAAAATATTGAAGAAATAGCATTTGACATTTCATTACAACGAACAAGACAGGCTGCGATGTATTATACAAAAAATTCGTAAAAAAATTAAATGATATTTAAACACATTAAAAATATGAGAGCGTTTCTAAAAAGAATTTCATCATTTTCGAGCAAAAGTATTATTTTTGTGTCATACTATCATTTTAATGGTTAACATAGATTCACATAATTTGATAATCAGCCATTTAAACATAGTTATAACTTACTTCTGTTTATAGCGAATGATTTGTTAAACAAATTCCGGTGAACCTCTCATATTATAATATAAACAATGTTATGCAAATAAATCAATCAGTGTGATGGACCTTTAAACAAATTCATTGAGAACAATTTCCTTCTTTAAAATAATAGAAAACGTAAAAACACGTTTGTTTTGTTCGATATTTTTACATCTGATTTCTCCCGTTTTCTTCCTAAAATGGCGTAATTATCCCATTTATAAAAATGTGTTAAGTATATTTTATTGACCAATGTTGGTTGATTGGACTCTCTTGAAGTTTCATCACTGATTACTGATCTCAACTGTTGTTTTTCTATTTCGAAAAAGCAGTTAAAAACTGTTTCCTCTTCTTTTTATTGCATAACATATAAATAGAGAGTAGTATCAGCTCTCACATTGAACAAAACTTCCGTTACTGCTGATAGACAAGATTCGAACACTTTTACAGTAGAATATTGAGATAAAATAGATAATGTTATTTTTATAAAATGTAAAATTTGGAAGCACGTCACATAGTGAAAAAGTTTTATTGCCACGCAGAAAAAGTAAGTATTGCTGCTCGAGCAAGCTTCTCAATTCAGAAATTTGTTATCAACATAATATCAGCCAATTATAATATGAATGTTTTTTTTTATAGAACTACATATTATTATATGGATAACTGTAGAAGGAAATAAATACCTTCATTTATAATGTTAATATATTAATTAAAAAAATTGTTCTGTGTCAAATGGAAGTAATTTGGTTACAAATAGGGGTTAATTGATGGATATAAAACAAATTAATAAATTTTACTAAAAGGACTACA
Organism: Coelogynopora nodosa; assembly: GCA_034780555.1. NCBI lineage: Eukaryota > Metazoa > Platyhelminthes > Proseriata > Coelogynoporidae > Coelogynopora > Coelogynopora nodosa. The sequence goes on along the minus strand of JAUZND010092149.1, from coordinate 10,850 downwards.
TTTAGAGTTAAAAATTAATAAGTTTAACAGAAATATTTAAAATGTTAAAAGAATACTTTTTCGAAAACGAATATAATCACGACTTTTTTAGTTTAAGTAATTTTTATTATATTAAGTTCTGTTGAATACTACCTTGTTTAATACACCCCTCTGTGATAACTTTTACTAATTGTTTTAAAGAATATGTTAAAGAGAATTTAAATTGACTCTAATTCAACAAAAATTACACGAAATGTAATTTAACAATCAATTGTAAAGTATAATAGACAACATTAGAAGCTACTCAACTAAATGTTATGAAATATTTTTTTGCCGTTTAAAAAGGTTAAAATGATATAGATTCCAATGTGCAGCAGAACACATTGGAGTACTTTTTATTACTTGTTAGAGTCTGAATCGTTTGAACACAACACGTTTGAAAATCATTAATTTTTTGAATAAAATCAAATCATAAACTCAATTATATTTTTAAAAACATTTCAATTTTGGATGACATTTATCCCGAAGAAGACACAAAAGCCTCATATAATTTCTTAATTAAAAAATTGATTCTAAAAACACCCACGAAATTACGTTTTTTATTTAAATATATAAATCAAAAAACAATTTTTGGAATCTGCACAGTCATCCATCCTACTAACTTTATACATTTCAGAAATTACTTTTAATTTCAATTCCAAGATTAATAAACAAAACTGAACCACATATTACGCCTCCGCTGTAACTAAACCCAAAATAAGGACCTTCAGTCGACAACACACACATAGACTACACGCGGTCAGGGGGGAGGGGAAGAATCCTCACAATTTCAAACTTGAAGGACGCCCCCGACTGGACACCGGTAGAGGAGGCGGGCACAGAAAGTTGAGAGGAGGTGTCTGACATGTTCCCACTCCCTCCGGTCCATGTCTGACGATCCGGCAACTTAGAGAGACTGGAATTCGATCCGGCCATCTTGAGACCCGTTTCTGCCAAGGGTTCATAGCGATAACAAAATAATGGGTGCAACAGTTCTGTACTGATGTTATCATAACAATTAAACAGAATGTGGTTGTTAAATCATCTGATACTTATATTATAATCATTAATAAAATAACACCCAATTGGGAGATGGAAGCTAAAGACCAGCTATAGACAGTTTAAACCACCAAAGTGGGCTCAAATTTTAATATAGTTATGTCCATTTGGTCTTGTTGGTATATATTAATTAATATTCTACAAAATTTCTTTATGATTTTTCATATTCAAATTGTTTATAATGGAATAATCCTACTAATTTATTTAGATTTTTGAATATTTTATTACACCATAGCAAAATATTTATTATAAAGCGGTTTTGGATATACTTTAGATTGTTTTTTCTTGTATCTAAGTCTATCTATTAATTATTAGTGTCAAAATCATGTCTGTCTGTTTTTTAATTGTAAATCGTTGTCCCTAGGTCCCGTGTATTTATCTTTTTTGTAATGGTTTCCATATCCACAGTACAGGGTACCCACACTTTTTCCTATTATATTTCCCCAAGAATATTTCAACGATAGTTAACTTGTATACATTAAATATATGTATATTATTCAAAGTGGCCTCCTCCTTGCATGGGCCACCAGCATTTAATTATTGCACTGTATGAAGTTTTTAAACAGTTTATCTCTCGGCAAACATAATGGATGTGCTTTACTTAGCAATCCTACCGAAACTTATAATAATTGATTGTACTAATCGCGCGAAGCGCCAACATTTTTAGCCATAGTATAGTAAAGGACAAACAAATAAAAATTATACTATTATCAAGAATTTCCAGGAGTTTTCCAGGTTTTACTCTTTTTTTAATTTTTACAATTTTCCAGGATTTTATTCATGTTTCCATTTTTCCAGGAGTGTGGGAACCATGACAGTAGCTAGTTATAAGAAAATTTATTACTAAAATAGCATCCTACTTACTTCATAGACCTGGAGTCACTGACCTTCACTGACCTTGACAATACCGAAATATCAAGCATCTACAGCTTTTATCAACGTGACTCAAGGTCTTTATATTTCTCGTATATATTGTACATGTTGTAGTAATACTGTATAAAGCGCTAGAACTATAACAAGTACTGTATTAAGATTATAATTATCATAATATACAAAAAAGCAAATTTCCTGCCATTTCCTAAAGCAAAATAGAAATCCTTGGCTTTTCCAGGAATAACAGATGGCTATGAACCTATCACTGACTTCTAGCATTATAGCATTATAGGAAAGAATTTCCCAACGTAGATATACTAATATAATACAATATATTAATATATAAAAGTAATAATGATTACACCTCATTTACAGTGTTTATTTGTTGAAATAAACAAATGAGACAAAAGGATTCAAAAGAAGTCAAAGCTCCCATTAAGATAGGCCTACTCTTACAATTTTGAATTATTGGCGTTAAACGTACCTAGATTGGTAAATTAAGATTTTATACCGACTTAGGCTTATACTTTCATTAATATGATTCTTAGAGCAACGATATATATAATACTTTCTACTTTTCTAATGTGATTCACCAATATGAGATATAAATACGACTCCACAATATAATATCTAGATAGTACTATACTAATCACCAACCTAATCAAACTGGCTTATGTATGCAGCAACTTACCAACAACCGCGACACCAAAACAAGAACGGACCATTATCAAATCTGTAATACGTAGTAAGCTGTCTATTAAATATCTATTGCATAGGTGTGTAACCCGAGATACCAAAGACGCGATACAAAATGCCATCCAAAGCGTTCCAGTAACAGTTTTTCCGGAACAAACAATAATTTATAAAGTTTGACTAATTTTTTTATAGATTGAAATAATGAAAAAAAGGTATAATGATTGTTATAAGTGTACTGTGAGGCAGAGATTTTTTGAACATCACATAAATCAATAATATTGTCCTATATTATCTATATTTGTTGTGGAGTTTATACTACACTGTTTGTATATAATAATTAATAAAATACGGCATTACCAAAAGAAAATCTATATTTAATACATTTCTTAACATGATTAGTATTCCTATGATTGGACTGAACAGTTCAATTAAAAAAAACTTTTCTCAACAAAAATATATTGAAAATTTATCAATCATAAAAAAATATCGAAATTCAAAATGAGTTTATTCAACACAGGGAAACAACCAAGGCAACAAAATAAAAATACTTCAGTTTCTGTAATTACAATATTTTATAATGATTAGTTTTACTATTATAAAAAAAGGTAAAAACAAATAAAAAGACTTAAAAGTATTAACTACTTTGATTTTAATCCTTTGAGCTTTTGGATGTCTATTTAGTTGGAGGAGGGGGGGTAGACAAAATTACCCACCAGCAATTAAATATTATGAAGAAGTCTTTCACAGCGATTTTCAACTTGATCTCTAATAAGACGCTTAGTCTATTTTAATTTAGCGATAAACATGTGCCAATTATTACATTACAATAGATAGGAAAAGAAATAAACATATATTTTGCATAATTTTGATAATAATTAATTACCTTAAATAATAGTTATCAGTAAATGCTAAACAATAATTTAGTAGAACGCGTGTGATGCTATTGTAAGTTATCAATATAAATGTCAGCCTAAAAGCTTTAATATTTTTTATATACAATGTAGACTATTTTTTAAATCTAAAAAGGCTAGTTTAACTCATTTTCAGTAATGTACTAATTACATCAACACATTTTTCGACAATTCTACGACAAATTATAGCCTCAAAGGTGCATTAGAATTAGGAAGCTACTGAAAATGTAGTAAATTTGAACGATCAAACATCGGTGGGTTAATATTGTACATATACTTAATTTATATAGTTTTATTAAAATGGGAACAAACATGGTATGGTATAACTATCTATACATAACTAACAATCGTTACAATATCCTGATGTCTGTATGACACGATGTCTACCACTGCTTCAGCTCAGTGTTATAATCTGTGAATGAACACTTACGTTTCTTGTCCTTGGAAGGAGAGAGATAATTTTTGGCAGCTTCCATGAAGTCGGATATTTCCCGCCTATATATGTCGCCCATTTTGTCGCAGTAGGTCTGATATAACACAAAAAATAGGGACCGGAGTATTTAAATGATGCCTCTCTCAATAAATAAAACTACCAAACAAATAAATGTCATATGATAATGCGAATAAAATGGTAGGATATAAACAAAGAACAACTATACATGGCTGAGTAAAAGTTATAACCTCTTGATATACTATTCTATACTATGCAGGTTCGAATATTAATCAGTTAAATTTGTTAAACGTTTATGACTCAATAATATCAAGTCGTAAACTTTTAGCAAATAAAAATGATTAAGTAAAACACACTTGTAAAATACATTTAATATTCGGAACTTTTCTCAAAATACCCGCATTATCTAATACAATATAATTATATTTGTATACACCATTTTGTAATGGACAAGACTGTCGGAAGGGTAAAATAAAAAAGGGTATAATAAGACAAAATACCAGTCACGATCTTATTTAAGTAAAGGTTATAAGAAAATCTTATTAAAAATTTTAAAAAATACTTTTGTGATATGTAAAAATGATTATTTAAGTTATTAAAATATTTAAATGATGTAGGTACTTTAAATTTCTATATTTCCTTAATAAATCTTGTAATACAATATGATCAAGTCATATTAAAAATATATATTTGGATGCTAATTATTTAAATTACATGCTTACTGACTTAGACGTAGGATTGTTCTTAAACCTGTTTGCATACCTGTGTAAACACTTACACTCCACTTCACTCGTATCAATATCGATTATTTAACTGAGTTAAAAATAGGTCACATATTTATGTCTTAACAATCTGTATTCTTAATTTTTAGACATATTCAAAGACAACTGATAATTCTCTATTTAGAGACGACTAGAATACTATACCAGCGTTACCAAAGAAGTAGTAAATTAGGAAAAGGCATAAAAACTACAATAATGATAATAATAATAATAAAAGGAGTCTATAATATCACTGTAATAATATGTCTTATATAATATAATCAACTTTTGCAGAATAGTGTTTACAAGTATCGAATAGTAATTGAACAATTTTGAGATCTACCGACAGATATTATGAGTTAATTATTCAGCATTAGTAAATTTTAAATACGTTACAAAATTTAAGAAATCCACAATACATCGATATTATTATAAGTTCACAAATTGAAAGAATATCCGTTTTCGCTCTATTTGGAACGGCTGAGGATAAGGCGAATATTTATTCGAGTGTTAATGACGGAAGAATCCGACTTTGACAATAAGCTAGATCAATACCTTCTTAAGTTCGGTATACCAGCCTAAGAAGTTTTGCTTGAGCCACTGCATAAGTGGTCCAAGCTGCAGCAAATCTTTGTGTCTCATTTGATGCAATTGAAAGAAGACATCCCGCTGAGTGGGGTGCTGTTGACCGAGCAGCATCCGAAATTCATTGGTCTATAACACATAATAATAATAAAACCCTTATTCTATACAACATAATCTGTAAACGACATATTATTCAAAGTCTGTAAAACAAACAAGTTATACAATTAAGAGATATTACGATATTACGTAAACAATCTTTTTATAAATTAGTGCACACATTGCAGGTGGGTCGTTTTTCGATAGAAAAAAGAAGCACATTTCTTATTTTAGTTCTAATATTATTGTATAATAAAATCTGATTTATCGATTATATTTAAGTAAGTCAAAAAATAAGACCTCAATAAAAAAAACAATGTTGACCTTTATTAACATAATATCTTAGTTAAATCATCTGCTTTAAAATTTTCAACAACGGGTGGTATGAATAAAAATAAGCAAATGCTTATAAGAAAATGGTATCAGAAAAAAGTTATCAACAATAGCCTAAAAGAGTATGAAAAATATGTTGCTTTTACTTATTATATCAATTGCTTTATTTTATTCTAAGAACAATAATGATGGGCAATTAATGAATTGTTGGTTAGTTCAAATATTTCGAAAACTGTTTGGGTACATTACATTTATTTGAATTTTTGCGTACTATGTATATACCATACTGTTTATTTAACAAAATTTAGTTTTGCAAACCGAATATGTAAATGATAATATTAAGAAAAAATATTTGTTTCGAAATTCTATGATGGATATTAAGTTACTGTTTAAAAATAAAAGTCTTCTATTTAAACGTATATTATATAAAAACAGTTAGAAGTTAAATGTTAATAAAACACACATTTTAATTATTTTTTTAATTCAACAATATATTGTATATGTCGATAATTTACATATTAAAGCAAAAGAACAGTAGCGAAAAGATTAATTTAATTTATATTTCAGATAATAATAAGACAGTAATCGTTCTGACACAAATAAAACATCATGATATAACGAGAACTTAATTACAGGTCACCCAAAATAAAATGTAAATAATACATATGTCAATAATTAATATGCCCCATTTAAGCCAATCAATAAGCAGCTCGTCAGTATACGCAAGTATTTAATTTTAAGCCATTGAATAAGCAAACCGTCAGGAGAGGAAAATATTTAAGCAAATTAAAAAGCAATTCGTCAGGATATGGCAAATATTATGAATAATGAATAAGCAACTCCTCGTCAGGAGATGGTAAATATCTAAGCCAATGAATAAGCAACCCGTCAAGAGATGGCAAATATTTAAGCCAATGAATAAGCAACTCGTCAGGAGTTGGCAAATATTTAAATGAATATTTAAGCAAATGGTGATATCGATTGACTGTTATTTATAACGTTTTAAGCAAATATTGAAAAATAAGTATATGGTCGGATCATATTTTTTTTAATAAACAAATGAATATACATATAAGCATATATTGTATTAAAATGCCTAGAAAAGGTAATTGTTAGTTTTTATTCATACCGAAGCATCCCACAATAATTAAACAAGGTCTACAAACTGAGATGAAACATGATCTATGTGAAAAAAGAGCGTCATATAAACTGTCATCAACAGACCGCAAATGTATTGATTTTTCTTTAATCTAATTCGCAGCATACCGTACGTAATTACAAAATTCTCATGACACTAAGTATAACTTTAATCAAAATTAAAAGATTATATTAACGATAACAGCATCACTGTTATTCACAGGTTTTCAATAGAAGACCCACCTGTTTTCGTTTAAACAGCTTCCTCATCGACTCTTAATCAGGATTCATAATTCCATATCAGTTAATTCCGTAATTTTTTGACCTCACACGGTTGAGTAATTTATTAAATTACCTGTGCTAGCGTTGTTATTTATAACTAGCTATGTTATTTTTACTTTGAATTCGTTTAACTCATAATTTTAAAAAATGGTGTAAGAAGAATCCTTAGGATGTCTGCACTACTATCTATTCCGAAATTCCGATTTTCCTAATAAAAAAAAAATGTTTTAAGTTATTTTAACTAGATTGTATTTGAAAATTAAATCATAGTAATCATTTGGTTAAATGTAATTTTTAAAAAGAAACAACATTCAAATATAATAATATAATAAGGTATAAACTCTATTATTCTTCTCAAATACAAGACAAATGGATAACATTTAACGATTCCAGTGTTATTGAAAACAAATTTGACCGTATTTCTAATAGTGCTTATATAATCAATTATAATAAGAAATCTGATTAATTAGTTAATTGATTAAATGTTATTATTACTACTATCGATATTGCTTTTTGTAGATCGATTTTTTTCTATTCATCTCATTATTTCAAATAAAATATTTAATTAATTACATTTTATGATTTTAATTAACTAAAATTATTGTAATTTTACTTGAAAAAAGGTTTATTTATTAATAAAACCGAAACCATGGTAGCATAATTTTTGTGTTTTTGGATTTTTTTATAACAATTTATCACACCGTATCTTATTGGATCAACTATACAGAAGTTTTTTTATTTTTAATTACAAATATAATACACGAAATATGAAACTAAAATAATGTTAAGACAGGCAACTAAAAAAATAATTTAGTAAAATATGGTAGAAATTTGAACTATAGAAAATTAAAGGTTAATTTTTTCAATTTTAATACAAAAAACAACTAACAATATTCCAGATTTTTAATAATATTCAGATATTTTCCAGTCGGTAACCGCGAATTCTTCTATCATGATCTTATAAAGCTTGAAAATGTTATTCAGTGCTACACAAAACAATATATCGCAGAAAATACAAACACACATTTACTGTTCATTACTGTCGTTGAACCCACCTGTCGCACGAAAACCGTGTTCATGTGAAGACACAGCTTCTTAGAGAAGGTCTCACTGATATTCCTGAACTCCTGCGTCTTGTCCTCCACCGCTTTCATGTGCTCTAGACCTGGTAGACAACAGATGTACAGTACACACGTTTTGTTTAGTTCCTATAAAGGGCCCCACAGTGACTATGCAGGCTACAGAGTTACACTGTCTAATAGTACAACAATAGGTAGAAAAACAAGAGGCTTTTAGTTATAAAAATAAAGAAAATATGAGTTTTTGACCAGATAATATTATAATATATAAAATTCTTAATACGATTATGTGAATTGCATTTATTTTTACCACTTTGTACTTAACTACCATCATAATATGTAATAATTTCATAGTCTATACATCAACATTTAAATGTTAAAACAATGGATAAATAATGGAAACAAAAATAAATAATTAATCTATAACACTGGATAAATAATTTAAAACAAGCAGAGATATATGTTTAAAAACATCATAATTATTATTATGTAAAATTTACTCAATAATGAAGTATTATCTCATACAACCAGAAAATATAGAAGAGGTAAGAACTGTTTTTGACCTGAATCAAATTCACAATTTCCAATGGGACGCCTATGTACAACGAAAACATTCTTTGTATTTAATTAGGATAACTTGATAGCATAAATTAATTTGAACTATATTTACTATAAAGTATTTCGATAATTTTTTGAAATTTATAAAAATCTATAATATTTTTTATAAAGTATTCTACTACCGTCTACGACACTAAAAGTATAATACAATAATGAACAATAAAAACATAACTGACCTATAATAGAAAACATTAGTGAAAAATATCTAAATCAATAAAATAATATTGCGAAGCATTATTTTCATCAAAAGCATTATATCAAATTCAACCCATAGAATCGTCAACCTTTCTCATAATGCAGTTCTACATTAAAAGCCAGAACTATTACAAAAACAACTAATTCAGATAATTTGAAATCGTAATATAATCAACTGAATTATTCACAAAAATCACATATTATTATATCCTCTGGAAAAAAATAATACTTCTTGGAAATCAATATGTTAATTATGAAAATCAATATATTTTAAAATATTTGGTTACCCCGAATAATAAAAAATTACAGATTTACAAGTAGGTCGAATGAGGCAGCACTTTGGATAATATTCATACAACTATTTGACTAAAATAAAGCCATAAAAACGAAAGGCAGTAAAACAAATGAAGTTCTAGTGGAAGCGCGCACCTTGCGGGACCTGCATGGCAATTAGGGAGTCGAGTTTGAGCGCGGCCTCGGTGCAGAGTTTGATGCCCTGGCTGGTGTTGAGGTCCACCTCGAGGAGGGCTCGCATCAGGTCGGTGTCCAGTGTCAGCTGCCTCAGCAGGTGGTGCATCGAGGCCAGCAAGGAGCGGCGGTTCTCCTGTGTCACCTGCATCACCTGGTCCCGGCTCGTCAGGTGCGACATCGCGTCTTGCACCTCCTGTGCGGCGGGAAGAATACACACGGGTTTTATAACACATGTTTCTTGACTGTTCGAGGGTCACCAGATAGTGTGCTGAAGATAACGGTATTCTAGCTGATTTTCGCAGTTGTAAATATAGCATGATATACAGTATTACACGATTAGTGATAAATACAAAACAGTTGATAATGTTGATTAAATTTATGAATAAACAAAAGCAATCGAGTGTATATTTAGAATGCTATTTACTGCTACAATCTTAATATAATAATTTCAGGACGCGTCACTCACAGCAAGGAACTGGTCATAGACGTCCATTTTATCCTGAAGGAATTCGACTTGATCAATAGCCGTATCAAGATTGTTCATTAGAGTCATCACCTGGTCTTCAGACGACATAATTGAATGGACGTTCGTCTAAAATGATAAGGATAGTATTTCCTTTCACAGTTACAGTTTACAGAATGAGGTGTATTTTTCTACTAACAATTTTTCTTCTTATGATACTACCTGTCACTTTTTAAAAAATACATTCAATAATACTTACAATTTGTGAATAAATGAGTAACAAAACTCAACAAAATTATAAACTCAAATAACTAAACACATAATATATCAAAAACACGAAGACACTCATTCGACACAAGTTATCTATGGCGGGCAACATTTATGCAATTAATTCAATAAAACATCAATTATATCAGTCGCCACTCACCCCCTCCATATCGACCAGCTTTTGGCGCAGGGAGAGCATGAACTGGGCGGCATTCTGGATGGCATCGGAGGACCCGTCGAGAAAGAGTTTTATATCCGCCTCCTCCTTCTCACTCAGAGTCTGGTAGATGTCCTCCACCTCGGTTGCCAAGCTACCGTCCGTCAGGTCACCTAGACGGGTGCATAGTACGCAGGGTTCTCAGATACATTATACGACTTTTCTAAGTTTTCCAATGAAAGATGTTATTGAAATAATGAAGAGACAATAATAAGTAATACACGTAATTAATACACACACAACATTATTACACAGAACTCCCAGGGTGGCCACACTATTTCCAAAATAAAATTCAAGTATATTCAAGTATATTTTTCCCCAAATGTGTGAAAATTCAA
>JAUZND010092148.1:0-14759 GCA_034780555.1 Coelogynopora nodosa | reverse complement strand
ATAGATAAAGTATTATCAGTAAATAAAACAAAAAAATATATTTGTAAAACGCGCAAGGACCATTTGCAAATAGCGCAAATTTGCAAAACGCGCACAACATATATATATATATATTGATTAGATAAACAATGTTTGCGTCCAATCAATGTAATACTGTTAATCTAATTTAGGCCGCAATGACGTATCATTACACCGCTTATTTGTAGGATTATTATTATCAAAATTATAATCAGGATGGAATACACGTCATTTCCAACATCATAATTAAGTGAATATATTATTTATGTAAATATTAGTAATTTTCATAGACGAGATACAGAATAAGAAAGTAGAACAAAGTGTATTATACCTAAATACAAATGGATATCTAGAGTTATGGGCTATTCATAACAATATCTATTAATCACTATTTTTAATTTAGAAATCATGTACAGAAGTCTATCGAATACTCTAGCTTGTAACAAACGGAATAACCGATAAGCTAACTGTAAATGGAAAACAAAGCCTTGCTTATGTCCTCCTTATCTTTCAAGTGATTATCGCATCAAAATTAATGACTCCTTTCGTTCTCAATATTTATTAACTCGTTCTGGTCAAAACGTTTAAACGGGCTCACTGATCTTAGTTTAGAATCATTTCAACGCCTACATTGTGAAATAATATTCTTGTCGCATAGATTTGCCACACTATTTATATGATTTGAAAACAAATATTTGGCTAAACTAGAAATTAATGGAGAAAAACATCGGTTTCTAATGGCAACAAGTTATGAAGCAGTAAACTTGTTCTAATTGTTAGGTTTCTAACATGTCAAATATGACATACCTATCCAGGAGCAATTCTCTCGTACATGTTGCCCAAGAGAGAGAGAGAGAGAGAGAGAGAGAGAGAGAGAGAGAGAAAGATAATCACCCCGATTGACTAAATCATTAGAAAACACAGGAATTTGTAGAATAGTTTTCGCGTCTTACATTATAAAAACATAATATGTACATAACGTGTGCAAAGAAATGACACAAGCATAGCAGTCAACTAGTGAAGATAAATAATACGAAAGACTTGTCATCGGGCACTATAATCATTTCAATGACTTCGAATAACAACTGGTGAGATATATTAACTGACTGTAAAGATGGATTATTATATCACTATATAACCAAATTCTATTTTCTGAAACAAGATTTATTTGTCAATATAATCAAAACTTCACAAGTCAGATTAGGTTCAGTATTATTTATAGAATTATCCTATAAACATGAAACTTACTTGTTGAACACGATCGTAATTTGCCAAATGAATCAAATAGAGTACCTATTTATTAACTGAATGTAAAATATAATAATAGGCTACATCAGCTCATTTGAATTTAGAAGACATACAGATCGATATAAGCATTATGACATAATTATGACATGGTCAAGTTCTGATGAATTGCAGTGGCTTGTGAAGAAATTGATATCGATTTAGAAATACTATATATATTATATGATTCGTTTATTTTACTTTATAGTTAGCAGTTTTAAATAAAATGGATAGCTTTCTAAACATCGATCAATATTGAAAATTCAAAAACATTAATTCTAAAACGCGCTTGTATTAATTTCATAAAATTTGAAAAAATATGAGTTCTGAGTTATTTAAGATTGTTAAGTATCAAATAATAACTGATTCAAACTTTTGAAAATTTCAATAAATTTTTTAAAATTCAATAACAATTTAATTTGGATAGTCAATAATTTGGATGAATTAAAACCTAGACCAACACTATGCTGCAATGGTTAGGTATTTAAAACAAATGAAATATAACAGTTCAGTTAGTAAATACATTTTAATGGATTCACCCATTTTTACTCTACACGATAAATGTCTCCAGAATCATATAGCATACAAGCGTTATAGATAATATCAGGACTACTGACATTTAGAAATTTAAATGTGAGACGGACGAAAATCACCTTTCATTTACAGGCTAAACAAAAACCCTTTCCGGTCAAATGGACATAAAAGTTGGTGAATTATCGAAAACAACCCAGTAGTATGAAAAGTGGCACTCTACGTCACATCCCCCATTTTCAAAAAATTACCCCCACCCCCGTGACCTTGGTGACTTTATTTATATTAATAAATTATATTAAATTAATATTATATTGATAAATAAATTATCGAAAACAACCCACCTCGCAGGCACCACAGTAAGCCATTCCCGGGTAGATGGGGTCTTCCTTGACCTCATCGGTCTCCTCCACGGATCCCACCGGGAGATCCTTAATACAGGAGAACCGATTGAGAATGGAGTCAAACTTGGCCATCACCTCCGCAGCCTCATTGTCCAGCTTTACCAGCTGAGACAAGGAGTCGAAACAGTGAGCTTCCGTGTTGAGGTCGTGATCGAGATGGGAGGTGGGCAGCGAATGCAGGGCGGAGAGGAGTGGACACGAGGTGGTCTCCCCCCGAGATGAGGAGTCAGGCTTGATGAGGATGTCGTCCGCTGCAGTCGAGTTGCTGCGCGGCCAGTCGATGTTGTAAAGGACCGATAGTACGGGGAACATATCACAGAAGAGGGAGAGGTTGTGGCTGTTGGTGAGGAGTTGGGATCGACCACACAGAGAGCCGCCACGCTGACAGAGTCTCAGGATCTCGGCTGTCTGGTTCATCGTGGTCGGTTGTTGAGGGGGCAGCGGTGGCGGCGTCAACAGTTTCTTAGTGTTGGTGGCATCCATCTGCTCAGCGGTTCGAATGGGCCGGATCTTCTTCTGCAGAGTGACGAAGGAAGAGTCAGTGTCCAGGCCAGAATAGTCATCTACGGCGCTCGCGGAGGTTGTTGTCTCGAGAACCGTTTCATCGTCGGAGGTGTCGTCCAAGCCAACAGCCAGCGTGTAATCTGAAGAGAAACCGCCGCGAGATGGATGCATAGTAAAAAGAGTTGTGTTGTCGCCCTCATAGAGGGTCGATGTGGGCGCGGATCTGGGCGATGATGGCGACGATGGGGGACCACCCCCACCACCAGCGAGCTCCACAGCCCATCCAGATGGAGCCAACATCAGCAGCACCATGAGGAGCAGGAAGCAGAGCACTGGCGATGAGAGCGGCGGCGGCAGAGTTGAGGATGGCCGAGCTACCAGCAGCAGGTGGTGGTGGTGGTGTTGCGATGGATAGCCATGACTACCTCGGAGCAGTGTCGGGGTCATTCTCTGGCATTCAGGGGTTATGTCAACCCGCATGTGTAGACTGGCGGATGGCAAACACTCTTCTGCTCATCCTGACCTCCCAGGTCTGAGGAGAGGCAGCCCAGGCTTCGGTCCACACACAAGGACACACAGCTGCCTTCTGATTGGCTGTGAGTCACGTGTGAAATGTTGAAAGTTTGTAAGGGTTATCTGGTCAGCAGTACTTATCAATACAATATACCATTGAATGAATACCTGAGGAAGAAAAGTATAGCATGAAAAGGAATGCCTACAATGTGGGTTAATGGATACAATCAGAAAACTTCTGACACTTTTAATTAGTATAATTACTTGAGCTGTCTGATATAACAGATTGGGAATAATAAAACGTTAATAACATTGGACACCAATTAGGTTCAATAAAAATTCTATTTATTAATAAATTAAGAATGGCAGTTAAAACATCTAAATACTACACATGATACAGTGTTGCCTTACTCTATAACATAAAAAGCTGGTGGTAGGGAAGTAACACCGAACATCGAGAGGGGGGGGGGGCAGAGCCCATGGTAGAGCTGGGGTTAGAGGGGGCGAAGTCCCCCGGATTTCGTTAATAAATGTAAACAATTAAAAAATATAAAATCTATAATTAGCAATTGTATATAATCAAATTCAGTTATTAAAAGTTAATATTTTACATTTTAAAATACTGTACAATGAATGTTATTCATAGTATGTCCATTTCAAACGTGTAGGCAATACTAATACAGTCAAAGAGAAACAACGCTAATAAAGAATACTGAAGTAAGTTATACTTGTCACTCACTGTAAGTATACTTGATTAAATATACTAATTACACACCAGTTTTAGATAGTAAATAAATAATTCGCGTCAGATTTTCGAGTACTAATAATCAAAATTTCAAAAGTAGGCGGATCACTAATTAGTAGGTTTTGACTGTATTAACAAATCTTTATAACATATTTAATACATACAAAAAAGATAAACAAAATAATTCAGAGAGCTCTGATAATGTATAATAAAGAAATTACTTATGTATTTATATACGAGTATAAAAGTAATAATATTAAAAATATGTGTATAGGTAAATTAAAAGTTATAATCATATATTATTTAGTTATTCATAACAGTAAAAAATAAATGATTGCTATTATTTTAATTTTGAAGCATGTTAACTAATAATTTCTATAATATATAAACAATAAAAAAAGCTATTTAAATAAACATTTTATAATAAATATTTTATAAAAACACTAGGTATATATTATTAATATCAAAGACGTATTAAATCTTTGAGGTGAATATACAATATATGAAAAATATATAATTAATTATAATTTTACTAGTATAAAAAATATTAAATTTAAACAGAAAATATTTGATATTAAAATGGTTGATGAAAAAAAGAGCATATTAAAAAAAGAGAAAATAAAAAAAATTATATTTTAATATGTCGTTCTGTGGAAAAAATATTATTCTCATAAATAAAATAGTTTTTTTTAATTTTAGATATTCTCTTACATTGTCTGTTTCGTTCTATATTGTCTTAATTAATTTCGATTGGTCATTTAAGTGAACTTTCACCAAATTATAAATTCATAATATGTGAGTCCATTTAGCAGGAATTCTCATCGAAATCAATCTGTAAGTAGCAAAATCAAGCTGAGTGAACGTCAGAATCCTTATTGAAATCATCGTGCAATATGCCATAATACTTCACAGTGGTAAAATGTCTACAACTCTGTCAAATATGAACCTATTAAAAAAACAAGCCCTGACTCATACCTATTCTGCTAATCTAACTATTTAATTTCATTCTACTATATTTTAAAAAAATTATCAGCTGTAAATCACTAAAATGCCTATAACTTTGTTAAATTTCAACGGATTATATATATATATATTATAAATATATATCTATATAAAAAATATACATATTAAAAAATATATTATACTGCTTACAAAAAAAGTAGTACAAAAGATTTGGTTTATGTTGGTGAGTCATCATACGAAGTTTGGTTGTCATAAGTGGTAAGCATCAAAAGTTATACAGTAAAAACAAAAAATGACATCACAAATTTTAGTCCACAATTTAAAAATTGATCTAAAAACAAAATGTATACTTAAATAATAAGATTATAATGCAATTAGACACCAATTCAAAATTTTAAGGATATATACTACTTACAAATATTTGTAAGAAGTATAAAAATATTGATTTTATATTTGTGAGTCATCAGATCAGCTTAGGTTGTTATATGTTAATACCCTAAAAATATATACCCAATGAAAGATTTCGATTTATTTATGATCCATAATGATCCGGAATTAAAAAATGGGGGTCAAAGATCAAGGGGTATGTGCCAGAATGCAATATTCGTATGCTACTTAATAGACTATATATGTTACCCTCAAAAAAATATCTTAAGTACTATACTACTTTACCCCTTCAGCCTTTAATATTTAAAACACTTTTCTAAAAAAAACTATCCCACTGTTCACATCTATATATTAAGCTGACTACTATATCACCATTTATATATATTTATCACAAACTTTAATTAATCAAAATGCACTTAAATTATATTTACAACAAGGTGAAATATAGCATTAAATAAAAATAAAATTAACTATCTGAGTGTTGACATGCTTCAAAACATAATTTTAAAATGTAATCTAGAAGAATATTAAATTATAATAACTGTTTCTAAATGTTAATTAACATATGTTGAAAATTTTCATTTAAATATGCACATTTGATTAAATTAATTAAATATTTGTAAAAGTTTAAATAACATATAATTTTATTCTTTATACCAATATTAAAATGACAATGTTTAAACATGGTAGCAATTATTTCAAAATAATATTAACATTTGAATTAGTTTAATAACTAGACAGACATTTTTTTATTATTGTAAGTGTTTTGTAGTTTGCAATTATTATAATATTATTATACAATACAATTAAAGAAAACCCACTATTATACATATTATAAAGAGCATACTAAAAATCATATAAAATAAACACGAATAAAAACTAATATGTTATGTATGAATATAGCACTAATTGAAGCAAATGAATTCTACATTTTAAAACATGAATTTGTGAACACTTATATTACAAATAATAATGAACTGAAAGTACATAAAACTGTAATTAAAAATTCTTCTAAAACATACTTAATATTATACAAATTTAAAAAGTAATTAGAAAAAACAGCTATTTACGAAAACTTTGTACATCATTGCAGTCCTCATTTTGTAACTTATCTGCATCTATTTCGGCTGTCCCATTATCTAAAACATAACAATTTCTAATTTCATTTCGAACTCTATTGCTTTGTTGTGAAGTAGCACAACTGTGAAAATTATTCACTATTGAGTCTTAAACGACCGGTGTTGTCAGAAAGGTCATTTAGAATATTTAGAATAAGAAGAGGTAAAACTTGTTTAAAGTCATATTTATAAGTTGATAATTATTTGAATGATCAATGCAATTATTGATGGTATAGACTAAATCAGAAAAGTATTTTCATTTATTAATCAATAAACCTTTTTCGTGAAACATTACAATAATTATAGTTGATTAAAATCATTTAAAAAAATCAAGCATACAAAACCAATATTGATAATATAAGCACTAGTGGAAGTTTGTGTTCAATAACGTTAAATGTTATCATCCATTTGTATTGTACAGGAGTCTCCATAGTATGATGGTCAGACTTAAAAGAAGTATAATATTATATAATAAAATAATTATACAACAAAATTAATATTGGAGTAACTTTAAATAAACAAATAAGAATTTATGATAATATCTTTACAATTTGTTCTATAATTCACGACCATGGCAATTCTTTTAAGTTTGATTATTATTGAATACTATTAAGTATTCAATGAATATATTATGAATATAGTTCATTAGTTCATAAAGTTCATTAGATAATATAATGAATATATTAAGACAACTGGATAACATTCCATTCAACGATTCCAGAGTGATTAAAAACAAAATTGACTTTATTTCTACAAATACCTATATAATCAATTATAATAAGAAATCTGTTCATTGGTTAAATGTTATTATTACTACTATCAATAGGGCGTTAAGAAATTATGTCATTAATGCGTCAAATAAATAAAATAAAATCCATCAAAGATTCCTGTAAAAACCGAAATGATGACATGAACAGCAAAATATGAAATGAAGATTCTCAGAGTCACAGAACACTGATGGCATGAACAAGGGAGATTCATTCATGATAGATAGTGGTTTATAGTATTTTAATATGGCAAAGAAAGTAATAAAAAAAAAGTAGAGTTGGGTTTATAGTTGGAAAATATGTGTGATAATCCAGTTAATGATGGAGTAATTATAAGATTAAATGCTAATACTGTTAACTTCATGTATGTTCAAGTAAATGTCCCAAAAGCTGATTTAATGCAAGACATCATTGTAAGGTGATTTAATGGATGTTAGATAGGATTTCCAACAAGAATATAGTTGAATTTGAAGATTAGTTGAATAGGAGATTGGAATTTGAAGTTAAGAACATATTAAGCAATTGGTAATCAAGAGGGGAAGTCATAATTTTGCAAACTGAATAATCTCATAATTGGAAATATCATTATCAAATAAGACCGTACAAGGTGTTTATACACTTGAAATAGATCAGGTAATTGAGCTCTAGAGTCAAATGAATATTATTATGATAAAAAGAAGACATGGAATTCACATACTTTTAAATAATAGTTGATAATAATAATAATAATAGGTTTATACTGTTGCAGTTAGTGAACACTAATTACTGTTGTATCAAATGAAACTTGACTCAATGTGAACAAAAATTAAAATACAGTTCCACTCTAAAATGATATGACCAATTTTTCAGACGTGGTGGTCATTGTGGTTCATTAAGCAACAATTTCACTCAACTTATGCAATCAGTGCAGGACTTAAATATATGTTGGGAGAAGTTGAAGACAGAAGTTCAAAAATCATCATCTCCAAAAGGAAGAAGATTTAGAAGTGATTATTGATAACATAGAAGTATCTAGATATGTGAAATAGCAAAAAGAAATAGAAAAATGCAAGAAATAGTGATTGCATAAAAAAGAGTACAATAAATAGGACAAAGAGGATATAAATGTCAGTATCTATAAAAGTGTACAGAAATTGAAAACAGATACAACAATGAAAATAATGTTTTTTTTGCTAGTTACACTGATATGATCAATGGAACTGCAGGACCACTAAAAACAGAAGCTGGAGAAATCATGGGTAGTTTGGAACAATATTGTCAGAATTGAACAAAAAGAGACCAAGATCATATTGATGTCATATTGTACGAGTGATGCAGAAATTCAGAATGAGAAATCCCCTGGCATTAATTACCCCATTGATATCTGGAAGGCTACTTGTGAAACAGGAATCTACATACTGTGGAAATTGAGTAAAATATGGGATAGTGAGAAATGGCCATTGACTGGTACAGGGGATATTTGTGTCACTGCCAAATATCATACATAACATAAGATACCATATGAAGATATCCATTAAGATCAAAATCACTCTAGTATTAGGAGAAAACAAATTATACATTACAACAAATATAATTTTATTATACAAAATTTTGTCTGGTGGTTCCAATCAATTCTATCTAAATATACATGTGCTTCATAAATGATATAGGCAATTGACTGTGTGAACCATTGTCAAATGTTGAAAGTTACAATAAAGATGGTATTCCCTGATGACATTGTCAACTTAATATGGAATCTTTATCAAGATCAAGAGTCAACAGTAAGAACAAGTTATGACTTTCAGAGTTGTTTAAAATGAATAGATGTATTAGACAAGTTTCATTTTATTTCTAAATCTATATAACATTTATACAGAAAATGGAAGGATAAAAAAAATCTTTTTCATTTCTGATGATGCAACCCTCACTACCACATCAAAGAAGGACCTTATTAATTTGCTAACAATTTGATTGATGATTAACTCTTAGAAGACCAAAATCATTCTGACAGATGTTAACCATGAAGATAGATCAGCACTTGATCTTAATTACCAAAGGTTATTGTTAGGTACTGAACACCATTAGAATTCAGTTTAGTTGCAGAAAAATGTGGTAAACAGAAAAATAAGATTCTATGGATATATGATATATATTAATGTTTTCACAAAAACAAAAGAAGAACAGATGAATAAGAAGATTGGATTTGACATAATGAAGTACACAGCAGCATTAAGAACAACTAAGGATTGGAAGAAATTACCCAAGATCATGGCCACTGCAGTACAATTTGTGCCAACAAAATGAATGATGATGAATTCTCAATATTATATAAAAAGAGCATAAGTTCATGTCAGTAAATTTTTATAAGTTAATAAATTCTATATCTTAAATATATAATAAATGATATAGTAAATGTAACCTATTCATCCTTAAACTACCATACTATATAAACATATATATTTGATGCATAATAACATTGTACAAAATTCATATAAATTCATTAGGTAAAATATATATAGTATATTGCACTTTTAATTATTGAATTATTTATCTATTTATGAATTTAATAAAAAGTTAAAATTACTATTTTATTACTATTCAATAAGGAAAATAGGTATTAAATGTAAAAAAATTAAATATTATGCTCAGTCATTGCCAGCATAACCATAAATATGTAAAGGTTATATTACAATGAAAGTTACCAACTTAATTAAATATTTTGGGAAGATAACTTGAAGCTGTCTTAGTCCAATCCTAACTATGCATTATAATTAATTTGTTAAGTAAGCTTATATACAATGAATTAATATTAATTTATAATAAATCATGGTATAAATTACAGTAAATAGAATTTATAATTTTTTTTACCATCTAATATAATGGAATTTCAATGTATTTTAAAATGTATTAAACTTATAAATTCAAACTAAAAAATAATACTGTCAATCAAAGGGATGAATTAATTATATAATTTTATATATTTAACCTTATGGTATTATTATTAATTAGTTGAGATAAACATACATAATTCTTATCATATTTATTAATATTTTATTTACTGAATACAAAAGAGCTAGTCTATAAACAATAATTGTATGTGCATAAAATTATAGATAATTAAATGAAAACTTTTAAATAATAATAATTAAAAAATAAAATATCAAATGTAAAATTTAATGGACAATAAATAAAGTTAAATATGAGTAAAAATTTAATTTATCATTACAACAGTCAGTATTTTTAATTTTCATGTTTAAATATATTTATTATAGGTAAAATATATGTTTATGTAAATGTTTTATATTTTATTAATAAAAATATGTTTAAACATATATACATTTTCAACCTAATTTAATGTAAAAAATGCTGCTAATTTACAGAAATAATGTATTACTCATTTTAAAAATGTATTATTTAGTATTTTCATTATGAGTAATTATTATTATTTATTTTTAATTAAAATATAAATATTACATTGTAATTAAAAATAATATATAAAATTGAATTATTTACAAAAATGATGTATAAAATTATAAAGTACAAAAATATTTCATTAATAATAATATATATTAAACACATCATATTTATTGGAAATAATTAAATGATACCATAATGTCCCATGAGTAAAAGTAAACAATTAATTATTTAATTTATAGTCTCTTTAAGGATTTGATTTTGAAAGCATGAATATATATTTAATTAGTTTAAGAAGTAAAATAATGAAAGTTTGCTAAAATAATGTGATTTTATATATTTTTAATTATTAATTTAGTTAATATTCCTGGAATATAATGTATATCATAATAAAATAATTAATGGTATAGTATAATTTTTGATTAAATAAATTTAAAATGAAGTTACTTGAACAGTGTCAGTATAAATTATTTATTTTACAGAATAAATAATGAATAAATATATTAGAATAATTTAAAAGTAATATTACATTAAATATTAATTTTTAAAATATATTTGAATATTTTTCTTTAGTTAAAAATGTATTGTCCATTAAAAGTGATTTTTTGATTTAAAAAAATGTTATGCCATCTATTCTGTATACATTCATTATGATTTTTAAGATAAACTATGATTTTTAAAGATAATTTACTATTCTGATGTTAAAATGATTTCTTATAATTATATATATACAAATTATTCAATTAGTTTTGTCCAACAGAACTATAACTAATCAATTATTCATGCAATTTACATTTACATGAGTATTATTGAATATTAAATATAATTATGTCATGATAACTTTTGGTTTTGTAAACATTTATTTTAAATTCTGAAAACAAATACTTTCATTATTAAAATTACACTTACAGCATGTGTATTATAGAGCTAGCAATATAACCAGTATTTTTAGATGGATCTAGATAACAATTATAGAAAACCTATAAAAAAACATTAAAACAAGTCATTACAAATAATGTAATTACTATTTTTGTCTCTGTTTGTCACTGACAGTGACACTGCTGACATGGCTGAAGTAACAAATTATTTGATAATCACAACTAGATCAACAAATAGTATATTTAACATTCTATAATAATAAATGCAAATTTAAGATAAGCAATACAATACACCATCAATAATCCTATCGAATAACGAAACTAAGAATAAATCATTGTAATATTTTTCACATTTGGTCTAAATAAATCTAATACTGTCTAAGTTCTCAAACCAGATTGGTATTAAATATATACATTTATTATTTACATGAAAATGTAAATCACACCTTGGGAAACAAATAGTATATTTAACATTAATATAATTTATGAATCCACTTTAAGACAAGCAATACAATGGGACAGCAATGATACTATAGAATAACGAAACTAGCTTAATTTTAGCGGTCAAATAATAGTTCATAATTGTATATTTATTTATGTATTTAAACCGATTAAAAATGTGCTCTTAATACATAAAAAATATTATATTTCGTTGGAAATATCAAATCTAAGTAATTAAGATACTCTAAGTCTTTAAACTTAAATGCATCAGTAAATAATTATGAAATTATTTATATAATTATTAAAAAATGTAATCTAAGGTGACATTATTTACTTAGTAGTTATATGTAACTAATAATAATGTTTAGGTACGTAAACGAGTAAACACCGCACATATTCATTAAAAACATGAATATTGATTGATAGTTTATCAATAGATTGTAATAATGAAGTTCCATTTTATAATTTCAGATGTATTGATATCGAACAATGAACTGTTAACCTTAATCGGGGTTCCTGTCTGACTGCATGGGCAGACAATACCTATACAGCGTTACCTTAGAAAAATATCAGTAAGTGTAGTGATTACGTGAAAGCTCAAAAGAAACTTTGTACGAAATACCACCGCACACTTTGTCTGTAAAAATAAACACATTACATTAGATAGTCTTAATGCTACCTGAAAATATATGTTAATGGGTTCCTGTCTACACTGGTAGACACTTCAATTTAGAATGGTCTGAATACGCTGCACTGTTTTGCATAGGTAGGAGTTGACACTATGGATGCTCAAATTAAATACTTTTGCTGAAAAAGAAAAGCCAATCGTTATACTATGCTGATACTTTACCGTATGATTGGTGTTTCCGTAACCAATGCATACATTGCATTGCATTGCATACATGATTGGTGTTTGATACATGATTGGTCATACATGATTGTTCATACATGATTGGTGTTTGCATACATGATTGGTGCATGTATGATTGGTGTTTCCGTAACCAATGCATACATTGCATTGCATTGCATACAATGCATACATTGTACATCCAAATGGGTCGAGATTACAAATTTCCGAAAAAGCTGTTCATGAAAAAATTTTCGGATCAATTAGCATGAGTTAATTTTCAGAATCGTTATGAAAATCAGAAACTATTATAACAATATACTACTACTTCTTAAAATGCTCTATAATATAAAGAATAAATACAAACATTAAATATAAACACATGATTTATTGCCTAAATATGAAAGAAGGTCTAAGTGTCATATAATTAATAGAATGGGAGGTGAGGAAACCTAAAAGATTTGTATATCTATAAAAGAGTCGTCATAATTGTTTGGTAGGCGTGGTGTCTTTCGTCTCTTGGCGTGTGACCAGTCAAATAACACGTCAACGCTCCCGCAGTCATTCGGTACATTATTGGTTTCTCGATGGCAGAAAAATGTAGTCAATAAATCAGATTTGTCTTTTGTAAATACTTTTTCCAATGTGTACATACATACATATTATGGCTTAAATTTGGATGATATCACCTTCCCTGTAACGACACACGATATACCCAAGTTTGAGAGGTTAAATTCCGGCCTACATAATAATTTTCGGGAGTGGTTGGAGGACAATGAGGATTACCCTTGCCGCATGTTGCATGCCTCAAGCTATCCTCACCATATGAAAATTAGCAACCCCGTCTTGTAAATATTCTAACCGTCGAAGTGAAAGAACAGACGCCGCACTACGTAAGGGTTACCGCTCTCAATCGTCTCTTCAACAACTGTTCAAGTAAAGGACAATCTCATTCTCAGTCGTAAACACTATCAGCGCTGCCTGCAACAATTCAGTAGACAGAAGTTACTGGATAATCATAATCTAGAGTACTGCTACACTGACCAGCCGGAAACACTTGTGCCTCTATCTGATAAAATTAACCACAAGTTCGGACGTTATCAGTCTGTGCTGCGCCTCCCATATGTAGTATATGCGGACATAGAGTGCTTTCTCGAGAAAAGTCAGGATGAATTGTTGGCGGCGAAGGGACGTGATATCCTATTTACTCATACATCACCCACATCTCAAAGCCAAACCACTCGACTGCGACTATCGTTAGTTTATAGGTGATGATTTTATCTTCGGGCGTTGACATAATTACAACAATTGGCCATGATATCTACCGGTGGCACAAAACGTATGGAAGCTAGCGTGAATACTTACACAGAGTGAGAAAGCTGCCCATGCCGAAGCTGCCTCTGCTACATCTGCCAGTCACATTTCACCGAGAAGACAATCAAGGTTAAGGGGAGATATACAAAAAATTGACATTTTTTTAATGCTGTTTTTAAAAAAAAATCAATTGGATGGGTTATGTTAGTGTCTTAAAACTATATATAAATTTTTTAAATGTCCATTTTTTTCACTATATATATATATATAGCATTTTGTATACAAAAACCAGTGATTTTAACCCATTTTAAAATTTTTTCACAGATTTTAAACATTATTGTTTTGGTTTCAACTTTGGCATGTATTATCTATGTAAACAACACAATAGAAGTAAGGAGAGTTTTTTCAAAATGTAAAATATATATTTTTTTAATTAAAAATTCTTACCTATAGCATAATATACAGTGAAAAGTGGTCAAACTACATCTTAAAGCTTATTATTTTAAAAAATACAACAAATTATTGAAATATGGCTCCTTAGAGTTATAGATAAAGGGATTATAACGATATACTGGAAATTTCAATGTTCTACAATAAAAAATAAAGTCTGTGAAACTTTTTGAAGTTCCAAAATTACAATGTTCAGAATACG
>JAUZND010092147.1:0-14759 GCA_034780555.1 Coelogynopora nodosa | reverse complement strand
GGCCAATGATAGACGAGCGTGGAGAAATATTGCAATCAACCTCCGGACCGGAGAAGATACCTGAACAACAACAATATTGGCTATGTTGTTCACCCAAACCCTAATCCTAACCCTTGCCAAACAGTACAACTTAATAAATATAATAATAGATGATTTGGACTTTGTTATTGGTAGATTCAAGCTAGAGAATACCATAGTATAGCCGGGGATGATTTTGTAACCACTAATGCTTTAACTGTGTGTTACCTCAAGTAACTTCTCTTCTTGGTTGTTATATCAGGCAGCATACTGAACACTCGTTCCACTTCGGAATTACCATGTGGAATCACCATGCGAAATTAATAATAATGAAGTATGGACTTTAGTTGGAATGTTTACCATGACAGAGTGTTGCATTCGACAATATTCGATGTAATGGAATAATAACATATAAGTCTTATAATTTATTGTGAAATTTATATAACAGGGGTATGCAAAGAACAGAAATATTGGACTTTGATTTCTAAAACAATTTTATACAAACAGCATTAAAAAATGTACTAACATTTAATAACCGCGCAGTTAGTTATCGAAAAATTCAGTTTATCAACAAAATTTTAGCGTTTTTGGCCCAACTAATGTCATTTTCGCGCCAAAAGCGAATTTGTGACTTTTTTAGGACACCACTGCTAATCTTTTAGTTTAAATGATAGTTGCTTCAAAAATAACACCACACAACAAATATGATTCAAAACTACATTTAAAGATAGTATACTCGATATAAAGATGCACAATATCTACATAGAAGTCTAAAACAAAGTAAAATCTTCCAATAAGCATCACCTCTATGACTAATAGATATAAAAGCGTTCTACAAAAATAATACCGACAAATATCGTCTTACTACTTTCTCCCAGGCTGTCATTCAGAAACTTTTCAGATTGTAAGAGAGCTTCGGCTTTGAAATTCAATAAAGCAAAAAGTTTAAATTATACATTAATATAGTTTTACCCAGAACACCGATGGATACAGGATTTTATGAAAGGCGGGCATTTAAATAGGGCACAATAAAAATGTTATTTGATTTTTAATTTTTTTAAATCTAAATTTGAAACATTCAGTCTTACAGTTATAGTTCAACAGTTGGGATAAGTGTAAATATAGTTATTAAATATAATAAATATAATACTAAGTTATTAAAATAGATATAACAGCTATTCAGAATTACGTACATATGAAATACATTAATTTACACAATCAAATAAAAATACAGACAAAAAGCGTAACACTTTATTACGCATAGACTTAAAAATGAAATGGATAAGGTCTAGCTGTAAACGAAGCAATCAGTAAAAGCTTTAATAAGTTTCATGCGTCTGGGATGTCTGTTAGCCAACATGTCGATAATTACATCATAATCAAGAATAATGCCTTTATGAACAAAACATTAGAATAAGTGCATTCAAACGATAGTCTGCCAACGTTGATCTTTACAATATTTTTACCTGCTTTAACGAGGAATAGGTTCTTACTACAGTTTCAGTTGTAGCTGCAATTACCTGTAAAATACTCACAATTCTGATTATATTTGAAAATTTCCTGAATGAAGAAGACGACAATATTTCCAAGTGTTACAGTTACAGAAACTGGCTTAATATAGTTAAACTTTTCCAGGATTGTAACCAAAATCGAACTTCTTGCTGAAAGGTTAACCTTTATGGTAAGTCACGTTCAAAGAAATCACAGATTTTTTGTAATTTATCCTCTGATAACTCATGGAGTAAAGTATATTGGCTACAGAGAATCATCTGACTTTCCTGAAAATCGCTTTTTAAGTTTTGTCAAGCTGTCTACAAAAGGAATAAATATGCTTCTTCTGTAGTATTCTTCCTCGGATTTTGTCGGTACGTTTGATCGAAGAGTTTGTTAGAATACACCCGAAACAATGACATGGGGGAAAGGAGACATTTACTCCATTTTAGTAAAGATGGAACGAAATTCCCTCTCGGAGTATTCCTTAGCGCATTTCAGGATGTACAGCACGCTTTCAACATCATTGTATGCAGGCACAATTTCTTCACCTGAACCTTGTAATGAGATGGCTAACTGGTCTGTGTATATAAAGAGATATAGGCTACAATGGAAAGTGTTGCATAATGCAAAGGGCAGCTGGTAAAAAAAAATGGAGGGGGGGGTCGATTCACACTCACCTTCTAGATCCTCATCTTCAGAGTCTTCATTGTTCTCGTCTTCCAAGTAGGTCCGAATGAACTCAGCAAAGGGCCCATTGTGCGATAACAGCTCCTGATATGTCCCGATTTCGGACATCTCGCCCTCCTTCATAACCACAATACAGTCGACCTTGGACAAGTAGGTCAAGCCGTGAGTCACCAGAACACGGGTTTTGTGTGCTAGAACGCCTTTGGGGCCAAGAACCTATAGTTGGATGGTACAGCGAAAGGAGGAACATCAAGGAAGAAAACTATGAAATATAATAATTCAATTACGTAATGTCTGCCAAATCAATGCGTCTGTAATGTGTGCGTAATGTGGACATATCGAAAGTACGATAAAAAACAACAACAACAAACTTTATCAAATAAGTGTTTTCCAACGTGCGAGTCAACAGCGGAGAGAGGATCGTCCAGCAGGTAAATGTTGGCATCTTGGTAGACGGCTCGGGCCAGACTGATTCGCTGCTTCTGACCTCCAGAAAGGTTGATGCCCTGGAAGAAAGGTATATTATATAGGAGACAGTCAGCAGAGTGGAATGTCAATTATGCTTTTGTGTGATGAATGTGAGTGCTTTCTGGAGGTAAGTTTTTAAAATAAAATAAAATAATTTAAAAGTATTAATATTATAAAAATAATTACTTTTGATGTTGTTGTCGTCATAAAGCTGCATATTAATTATATTAAATAAACCAATTAAATTAACGATTAAATGTTTCAATAATATAGTGTATATTTTCGGATACTTGCCAATCTATATAATCTTTGCGCGAAGACGAATGTTACTCAGTACTTATGAAGTATCATGTTAGTGTAATAATAAGAAGGCCTATACAGTAGCTATGGTTTAATTGAAGTTTGACATATTATTATATTATAGCTAATAAGCTAATAAGCTAATAACAGTTTTAGACAGTTAGCATCCACCGAGTTCCATTGAAACTTTATTACGTTAGCATATTCTGAGGTTTTAATAATAGTGATACTCACTAGCCTTTTTAAACAGGATTCCTACGCTTTTCACTAGGTAAAATTCCATGACTTTCCATGACATAATTTAGGTTTTAAAAATTGTATAGTATACTATAATAAAAAGTAATTATATACCTACCCATAAATAAATCCATTAATTGGAGTTTCAATTGATTTAGGGCAAGAGTGCACAAACGTGCACAATTTTTTGTTGAAATTAATATAACCTATAGTTTGTCATGAGACAAAGTTACTTAGTAAAAAAATTGAGTAACAATGTCCCAATTTTCCATGACTTTTTAAAAATATATCTGGAAAATCATTTTCAAAATTCCATGACTTTCCAGGAGCGTAGGAACCCTGTTTAAACCAATGTGATGTCCTTTAGTGATATATTTTCATAATTTCCAAACTTTTTATTAAATGAAAGCTATTTGTTAAATATAAGAAATATTATACGATCAAATACATAACAATATTGATCGGACTTGTTTGAAAATATAATATTCAAAAGTAAGTTCTGAGTTGGATTAAATATAAAAATAATGTTAAATGGTGACGACCCACACCATTCCGATAAGTCACATGATTCACTACTATTTCACAATCAAATTCTTGAAAAACTGACATTTAAATACTGTGTTAGTTATTATCTGAAGAAGTGCTTGAAAAAGTATCTATAACATGTATACTAAATTATGTGATTTAGTAGCAATTTAGTAATGTTACATTACTTACTGCATTAATAAAGAACATTACTTAATTTAATTTTAATATACTGTAAGCAGTCATTTCAGATATTTATTTGTACTCCAAATATCTCCATGTATTGAGATGTATTACGTATTCACAATTAACCAAATAACAGCAGACAGTATAGTCAGTATATTATAACAGTAACAATAACGGCAAAATTGGCAATAAAACACCCCCGCTTAATTTGATTATGGTATCCACTAAATTATTAGAACTATTTAAAGTATCTGAGAGTGAAACAGAACAAGAGTAAACTAAATATATATATATACTATAGTTCAGTATTCAATAGTGTCGCAAGTTTGAAGTTACAAAATGACGAATTAAAATATAACAAATATATATTAAAAATTGCCAATAATAATCTATAAATTTGTAATAATTATATTTCAGACTGTAATATCAAATTTATGGTTAGTATTAGTAGCCAGAAGTAATAAATAAAATAAAAAGATGAAAAATTAATAACATTTGATTTTTTCGGTTAATTTTACAAAAATTTGATTACCACAATTTATTAATACTTTAATCGCAAATTTTATAATATTACCACTTTATTGAACCTTTGTAAACACAAATAAATCTAATAAACTGAAAAAATAATATTTACATTTAAAAAAAAAACAGGTATATAATATAATTGAGAACAATAAGTCAAATAATAAGATATAAAGCGAGAGAGAAACAGAACTATGTGAACCCACCTTTTCTCCGATCTCGGTCTGATCTCCCCCCGGGAGAACTTGTAAGTCTGCCTTGAGCGCGCAACTCTCGAGAATCGTGTCGTATTTGTGCGCGTGCATCGCCTTGCCGAACAGGATGTTTTCCTGCAGACTGGCGTTCTGACACCAGGCTTGCTGGGGGACGTAGGCGACATCTCCCTGGAAACCGGCACAAGTGAGGGAGTGAGAGGGGAGGGAGGGGAGAGAGAGGAGATAAACACAGAACAAAAAACAGA
This sequence comes from Coelogynopora nodosa, assembly GCA_034780555.1. Taxonomy (NCBI): domain Eukaryota; kingdom Metazoa; phylum Platyhelminthes; order Proseriata; family Coelogynoporidae; genus Coelogynopora; species Coelogynopora nodosa. The sequence continues at coordinate 9,862 of JAUZND010092147.1, read as the reverse complement.
TAAATATACTAAGAAAAACATAAACCAGCGAAAATGCGAGAGAAGAAAAAGGGAAGGGTCATTAAAGACAAAAGGATCAAGACAAGACAAGAAATGCAGACAATATTAGCAAAATAATATAAATAAGATTTGAATTTAAACAAAACAGCAAACATTATGACGTCACAGGGAGGTCTACTAACCCTGGTAAGAACTCGACCCTTGATACGATGCAGTTCACCAAGAATAGCGCTGATCAGCGATGATTTTCCGCTTCCCACCGTCCCGACCACCGCTACCAGACCTCCGTCGGGGACTTGCAGGTTGATGCTTATTATGTGGGAGATGGGGGAATTGGATATAATTAAGAAATGACTTCAATTTGGTATAATAACAGTGATTCCATTTTGCGAACTAAATTTAATTGAATAACCGTGATTTTATTTACTGACAGTCATCACAAAAAATCTGATTAAAGGGATTATAATACCGTCTGTAGATGAAGGCTTAAACTGAGAGATAAATATAAAATATCGTTTGATTACGCTGTTGGCTTCAAACACATTTAGTACGGTAAGAATAATTTTATAATGTTATCCTTTTTTTTGCGATTAACTTTATACTAAGAGTGGTTCATTTATATATCCTTTCACTTTATTGAATATATAAACTTGTTGTGCCTAAAGATACCACTGATTTTTTAGTACAACCTGACGACATCTTTAAAAAAAAATCTTTATTATTAAAATATGTAATCAATAAAAGGATTTCATGTTGCTACAATATTATAATAATATAAAACCACAGTGGGTATTCAACATATTTGTATATTTAGATACATAATCATATGCATATTAATGACATGGAACTATAGCCATTTAAAATGAACAAAACGGAGGCTTACTTCTTGAGTACGGGTTCGTCTTCCTTGCCCCATGCAAAATGGCCGTTCTCTATTTTGATTGGATGCTCTGAAATGCAAAAATATAATTTTCAAGTAAATTTAATTTTTAAAGAATAAATAATATATTATTATGTAAAACAATAGAATACATTGAATGACATAATCCTAGTGTATGTAAAATGTAATATAATATAATATGCATTAGGTAAAATGTATATATATATATTTAATAATAAGCTATTTTTATCAAGTCTTAATATTGCAATAACCTTTGATTAAATAACGGACAGATCTTAGTATAAATAAATAAATGATTCTCTAATAAATGAAATACTACAATAAATTGATACGATTAGTTTTATAAAGAGTGGTTCATTATTTATTATTGTATTGTATAATAATTACTATTCGAAACTAATAAAAAACAGTAATGTAGTGAACGAATTGACTTTCCTATTAACGCTCAATTATCATATTTAGGAAGGTCTTAAAACTTGTTTTTTTATATAAATTATCACAATTATATATTTTTGATGTTCTAATTGATTTCATGTAATTTTTGTATATTTTATAAAGCGATAGAGACATTTAATGTAATTTAAAACATACATTATGAGTTCTTGTCCCAAATAACATTACAGATATTTTCACTAAAGTTATCTTATTATTACAACAATTAATTTATTATTAGAGATAATTACACAAGGAAAGAATGTCACTTAAAGAGTCAAACGTAACGCAACAAAGGATACACTTTTAATGTTTATAAACATTGACAACTTGTACGGTACAGCCAACCGACAGACTATTTAGAATAATGGTTTCATAAGCAAATACTTATTTTATTAAAAACAAAAGAGTTATAATACATATCGGTCACACTTTAGCCTGGTGTGTTTACCTGCGTTTAGTTTGTAATAGAACAAAGGTAGTAAGAAGGTGAACAATGAAGCTTGTTTTGAGAAAATAATCTAATTATTATATTTATTATTATGATTATAGTTTTATAATCAGCATTATTATCATCACATTTTGTATAATACATTAAAAAAATGGTAAAAGTTTAACTTTATTATACAAAACGTATATAATCAAACATCACTTTTTCTAATTGTAAGTCTAGACTTCTAATTATAAAAATTAAATCTCTAGAATGTAGAATAATGTTTTATTTGTATAAGGTATAACATTGTGCATAAGTTGGTGGATATTCTGTTTTCATTTTTCGCTTTTAGATAACAACACATTCAATACTAGAGGTAATGAACATGTAAATGATAATTGCTACCTGTAGATCTAAAAATGATTATTTTCTGTTGAGGTAGTTCCAATTTAAAACTTTTTCTCTAAGAATACTGCGAATAGAAATCCTTGTTGAGATCAATTTAAACTATTTTTTGTAAAAAATTCAAATAAATAAATCTATACTGAATTATTCAACTTTATCCGCTTTGTATATTGAGTATAATTTGCACTTTACAATTCTATTAATCGCATATTTTTTATAATGTTCAATTATTACCTTACATTTATTTTATCTACATTGTTGTATATGCAGACATTACGTTTTTTGTAATTCCTATTCTTATTTTCTCGTATTTTTTATATTTAAACAAATTAATTAATTTAAACAATTAAGTTATTAATATTTTGGTCTGACCGGCAGCCGGGCTGGTCTCCACTGCAGTGGGATCGAGCTCCTCCCCTGTGAGGAACTTCTTGATCCTGCCAATCGACACGAGACACTGGACTGTGTAGGCGATGGTTCCGGGGAGCATGGACAGCGGGAAGTTGAGGATGTTGAAGAGAGAGAGGGCGACGAAGGCTTTGTTTGAGTCGAGGATGTTGTTTGGGTCGGAGGTCACGTAGACGGCGAAGGTGCTCAGTGCCACCTGTGTTGTGTGACGGATGGGTTGACAAGGCAAGTGTGTTTAGTGAAGAGGGCTCATGTGACTGTACTGGAGATCTGCATTCCATACTACTTACACTCAAACGGTTGTAAGACGGAGATTTTTAAAATCAGATAACATACTTTAAATGCATATACGAATAACTATAAAATAAATATTAATTGGTGTTTTCTGAAAATTCGGATTTTTAAAAATTGTTTTTTAAATAAAAATGAACTTTTTAAAACCCAACAATTTAGTATATTAAAAAACGCTATTACTTAAATCCCATAATAAAAACATTATATGCAAATGAGATGTTTATAGAAAATTTAATTTTATTGATTTTGTAAAAATATTATTGATGAACCGGATTGTTTGCACCAGAAAAACAGACATAATTTCCATTTAAACAATAGTCAAATCTTAATCTTATCTCTTTAAGAAACTATTTCGGTGTAAATTATAATAATATAAAAAATATAATAATAGTTTATACTGAAAATGTTTCATGAATATTTACTCTTGATGAATGAGCTACTTTTGAATGAACACTGCTTCAAAACTAATACCAGTAATAAGAGTACCTTATATATTTGATTGAAATATCACTTAACATTTAAAATTGACTGTAATGGTTACATTTCTGAGATATATATTTTTAAATTACATATGTGCTAAAATAGTAAAGATCTGCATTCAAAATAGAAAGATAACAATTATTATTATACCATAACTTGCCTTTATCAGTATGCTAAAATCATGCAAATATCCATTGATATTGCATCTGCAGTTTATGAGTATTTCCAAATAGAACACAATTACCTGTCAATAATCATACCTTTATGAAGCCTTGTGAAACAGCCTATTATTTAATGTTTAAATGAAACTATATAAATAAATATATAAATAAGTTTTATAATAAGTATTATGTCATATTATAGTGCATTACATACTAAACGATAATAATAAATAGTTTGGATTGGATTTCATTTTCAACCGGTATTCTAATTAGTTTATATAATTATAATATTATGATATAATAATCTCTATACTTTTAAATAAATATATATTCCAATAAATAATAAGTCATAGTGAATATATTTAATAAATATTTAGTCATTAGACAACCTAAACATTTTAGACCCACTGAAGGAGTAGCAGTTAATTATTTTTAAACTGCTACTCTTTCATTTTGATTAAAATTTTAAATCGATTTTTTCCCTTATTAACACGTCATTCTGAACACATTTTTTACAACACAGAAAGAAAGCGCCCCTGCAGAATCCCCGAGGAGGCAAACTGACCAAGAAGGGTGCGCAGAACCAGCTGATAGAGCTGACCGCATTCATGTAGGCGGCGCGGCGCAGCACCGTCAACTCCTTCTCCCGGATGTCGTTGATCTTGGACTCGAAGGAGTCCTCCCAGGCGTAGAGCTTGAGCACCTTGATGCCCGACAGTATCTCGCTCATCAGCTTGATGCGCTGGTCCTTCCACCGCATTTGGACAATCTGAGTGGGCGACAATAAACGAGAAACTGTGAGAAAACGACACTCTAGTCTACCATCATGGTCAGATTCGCGGGTAACTTGGTTGTTGTCATAAGGAATATAATGAGGAATAAAGGAATACTTTGTAGAATCTAGAAGTTTAAAACAATTAGAAAAAAATAAAATGCCTTTCTATATGTCATACTATTCATCGAAGCATTTTAAAATAAGAATAACATTAGAGTAGACTTTTTTCTTTATTCAAAAGTGGGATATATATATATAGTAAAATAGTGAAGCCCGAATAATTGTCGTTTTAATATATTTGTTTTAATTAATCATCTATCACAAGGAGTGGTAAAAGGAGAAGGGGCCTAACGCAAACAAAGAAAATAAAAACTCATGTAATAGGATTGAAAAAATTAAAAAAAGAAGGGGGAAACGCTAGTTTACAGTCAAAACATCTGTATGAACGAAAACAGATTAAAGAAGTGAGTTGCAAAGGCTAGAAAATAGATAGAACAAGAGCTGTATGAGAAACAGATAGTTAGGCTCACCCAAGTCACGGAAGGAATTTCAATCATAAAAGATGGAAGGATAGACGGCATAATTTATAAAAAAGGATGAGAACTACATGACAGATACATGAAGGATGGAAATACTCGGGAGCAGATGATATATATGCAAAAATTCTGGAAGCTGCTGGAGAGAATGGAATCAGATGGACAAGACGATTTTTGAATAAACTAAATGCTTGAGAGTGAGCAGGTTTCAAGGATCTGGAGAGCATAACTTATTACACCAATCTGATAATGAAAAAGAGATGTTCAAGATGTTTCACGTAATGAAACTCCTAGCAAGAATTTTAGACAAAGGACTGAAGGTAATCTAAGAACCACAGATTGGATAGAAGCAATAGAGAAAATATATTGTAAAGAAGAAGAATGGGTTTATGGCTTTCGTTGAGCTCGAGAAAGTCAATAACAATGTCCGATTAAAAAAATTAAACTTAATGAATGTAACAATGACAAAATACAGCAATTACATTATATTGAAATAATTTTCCCGTAAAGAGCACATTTTGTAATTTTTCATGACTTGCACTACATTTTTCAATATTCTGGAAGATCCAAATATTGAAAGCCAACAGCACCGCAATGTAATATTCACAGTTTTCTTTAACTAAAAGTACCAAATTGGTAATATTTATGATTTTTGTATAATAGGTTTATATATTACTATATAGATCTTGTAAGTTAGCTACGTATAGCATATTGAAATGTCATTAAAACTATTTTGGGAATAAAGTGAGTGTTTTGTATAGAGCTGACAGAATCAGTTAATCACAATGAAGTTATCTCTCGGTCATGCACTAACAGTCATATCAGACCTTCCAACGAATCGCCTCCCACAAAGCCCTGATGGGCGAGTCAAGTCAAACCGCTAGCGAAATGTCAGTGTTTCTTAGTTTATGTTAGTTAATTTGAAATCGTCTTGATCAACTTGAACGATAGAAATCAATAAATCAAAACCAAAATTTCAACAATATGAATAATGCAATCGTATACTTCCAAAATCGTTCTTTTCCAATAACTTACTTTAATAAATAACTTATAAAGCAATTATCTCAATAGAATCAACTCAAAATTAAACACTAAAATCAGATACAAAAGTGCCAAACTCCCCCCTCCGCACCTGATAAGCCCTGATCTTGGAGGCGAGGAAGGCATTGACCGGGATGAGCAGGACCATGACCGCCAGACCAGCCAGCACCGCGGGTCCCATCTCCTGCCACAGGAAGTACATGCAGATCGCTATTGTCACCGGCGAGGACCAGATGAGATGCAAGAAGCCGGGGATGTCCTGCAACTTCTGGGCGTCCACTGACATCAGGTTGACGATCTCGCCCACCGTCGTCTCCTTGCGCGACGACCCTGATAGTTTCAGAGCCTACGAGGGCGGGTCAGAGGTTACAGGAAAGTGGCTGGGAGCGCATTTTTGACTAAAGAAAATGCCTGTCTTTAAAGAAAGTTTAATGATTTTCTGTAATATTTTTGTGATGTGGATTAAACATTTCCAACCGTTTTGAAATGTAATTTGTTGTACATTACCTATTACATAATACTTTAGTATTTTTGTTGCTATTGCCATGTGTTGATAGCGTTTGTATTATCTGGTCAAATATAGGTTTTTATTTTGTCATCATCGTAACTTCCACAAAATATAATACGTGTAATATACTGATACTTACCCATGTTCACAGAGATCAAGAACTCGTTTCCTTATTATACGTTGTGTGGCCCCTTGTTTTTAGAGTTAAGTAAAATAATTAATATTGTGTCCCAACAACAATACCGTAGTCCATTTTAACTATTAAAACAAATAGTGAATCAGTAAAATCTGATCAAAAATACTTAAATCTTTAGCATTACTCAATGAGCATAAATGCCTTTCTTATAATTCATATTTCAAGATTTTGTGACATTTGTAAGAATGACGTCACACGCTAGCAAAAATTAAAAGGAAAATTATTATTATTATTTCTTTGTGCTTACTTAATTCCTAACAGTAGTGTATAAATAAAATCTACGTAGTATCTATAAAATATGTTAGTCATCTATAAAAGCCTCCTATTTCATCACTACACAGGGATTTTTCTGGAATGTTTGGAGGATTTTTAGGAATGTCATGGAGTAATACAAAATTCCAAGAGTATTACAAAAAAATAATAGAAAACAGGGTAATTTCATTTTACTTAAATATTTCTAAATAAGTTGAGTTGAATCATAAGTTAAATTGTATGTCATATAACAAATTCTACGACGAAGTAATGTCAAAGGATGTGTGAAAAAATAAAAAAATAACTTATAAAAACTAGTTTAAAAGGTTAAATAAAAATTAAAAAGGGATAATAAAAAATTAATGAGTTAATTCTTGAAAATGTGTAAATAGATAATAAAATTTGTATGACATGTCAAAAGGAAAAATGAATGAAAAGTTAGAATGGGAGATTGGGATGAAGCTGAGTTAAAAGAAAAGTAAAAAGGTATCAGATCTATTTCGGATTTAATTATTATCTATATGAAAAACCAGCGACTCTATAAAATAATTTAAAAAATCTACAACTTAAAATAAAACCACAAAAACAATATATCCTAAATACTGCTACAAATAATAAACTTTATTATAAGTTCACTTTTCCAAATCTCAAAAGATCTGAAAAGTATTTTAATGTGGTTATCATAATGTATAGTTAATCTATTTATTTAATGAGCAAATAAATTTTGAACAGAAACAAGATAATAATGTAGATGATACCAAGATTTTAGCCTTATATTTCGTTGTAAAATAACGTATTCATAGGCAGGAAGTAGGATAGCGTTAAATTTAGGGTCACTTTAAATTTACCCAGCCTATGAATAGGTTGTTTTACAATGAAATATAAGGCTACAATTAACTAATTGATATTTTAAAAAATTGTTTGAACAGAAACAAAATAATGTAAAAATGTTAAATCAATAAATAATTACATATATAATAAATATAAATTAACACATTGATTCAAATATAATAGGTTTACACATCTCGTTCTTCCACTATTTCACTTCCAATATCCTGAACCAAATCTCGGTATAATTGGATATCACGTGTAGGCCTACAACAGATAAATATTTGATTCACAGCATTCAGCACTCTATTACTAAACAAAATACTATTTAATAACCATCATAATAAATAAACATAAATGCGAGTGTAACATTTGTTTAAAAAGATGCGACCGATCATTCTATTGCTAAACAAAAAGTGAAACTATATAATGTATTGATACAATTTATCCTAAACAGTAATGATGTAATCTATATTCATATATCAATCAAATAAGTAATTATCGTACAGTAACACACAAGCACATAACGTATTATATGAATATGATATCTGGCTATAATGCCTGCTTCACAATAATACTAATCAGATTAAAAGGTCAAAAGTCAATTCAAAGATATAATCTCTTTTACTGAATTGAGGTTAAAAACTTCACATATAAATAATGTAACGCTCAAATGTTTATCTGTGCAATTAGTAAAATTATTGCACACTAAAACTATTTATATTTCCGATTTATATTTCCATTTAATCAATCACTAACATTCTAACTATGCAATTCAAATATTAGCCTCTTAGAATGACTCTTTAGACGTAGTATTTAACAATGTCATTAATGTCTGACAATATATTGTAGTATAACATTTCAATACTAATTTTAATAACATTATTTTGTATAATTTTATGATTAATAATTTATTGTATTCAAAGCTGAATATAAATAAGAGTTAATCATAAATAAAATGCTTGACATTATAGCGGAATGGCCCGAAAAAGAACTGAAAAAATTCTAAATATGATCAGATTACTATTTTATAACAGTGTCATTAAAAATTATTCCTTAGTTATTGTAGAAAAATTTATCGAAATTCAAAATCATGCTTTCTGATCACAGCAATAGGAATGAATGTCCTCTCAGAACGATATCCTGCATTATCATTTGTATCCATATAAACTCAGGGATTGATACAGGTAGACAAAGTACATACACACCTTCCTATAGATGACTCCAATAACGGCGGTTCGAACCCGCATCCCCGTTACGTAGCAACCGTGCCAGTACTGCTGAAAGATGAAGGTGCGCACCATAGCGACCAGAAAGAGAACTGCCCCGTAGAGAATACCTTTCCAGACGTAGTCGTCTTTATCCGCGATGAATGTGATGAAAAGGCTGAAATAAGGACGGCGTAATTCTGTTAAAATGTTAATTTAAGAGATAATGTGGCAATATAGAAACAAATTATGTGACTCGACTAAATTTTCAGCATAATTGATCTGTCATATATAATTACATTAAAACTGACAATAATAATAATGGTAATAATAGTAATAATGAGAAAAAATACATAAGTTAGGAATGTTCTATACATTTCTAGATAAAATTAAAAGAAATTACAGTATGCAATTAATTGTAACATAATGTTCGATTAAAAATTACAAAAATACGACACAAATTGAAAATCATTAAAAACAATCTATAAAAATTTGAATAACATAGGTCTGCAGTGTTAGCATACATTAGAAACAAAAAACAGTAAATTCAGAAAGAATCGGCAGGATAGCTGCATTTAAAGTTTAGGTCATGTAGTTTGAGTATATATTAAATTTCAATAATGATAATAATAATTATATAAATGAATAAGGATTATAAATATAAAATAATCTTTCCCGCAACGCCGGTGAGACTTAACCTACCAATTCCTTTCAAAACTGATATGTAAACTTTAACTGTTACATTAACAGTTACTATAGTTTTATTTTATTCTTAAATGTTATTTATGTTTTGCCACTGATTAGTATTGTATATTTTTGTAAATGTTAAAATTTGAATGGGACACCTATAATAAAGAAATAGTTGCGCATTGTCAAAGCAATTTTTTTTATTTAATAAAGTTCAAAAAGATAGATACGGCGCCTCTTTTTTATAACATTATTATTTTAAAGAAGAAGGAGGCAGCCCTCTCTATATTTATTATATTGAAACAGGCAACGTTAGT
>JAUZND010092146.1:0-11301 GCA_034780555.1 Coelogynopora nodosa | reverse complement strand
CGATAAATTTTGTTACGATAAATTTTGTTACGATAAATTTTGTTACGATAAATTTTGTTACGATAAATTTTGTTACGATAAATTTTGTTACGTTAAATTATTGTTACGATACAGTTTGTTACGATAAAGTTCGTTACGATAAATTTTGTTATGATAAATTTTGTTACGAAAAATTTAGTTACGATAATTTTAGTTTCATAAATATAGTTACGATAAATAGGTAAATCAGAAGTATACTGTATTTCTTGTCTAAATTTTCCTTGACAGTATTTTCCTTACGCAGCCATCCGAGGTGAATAATTGTATAACATCTTCGCGCATGAACACACACACAAACGCTTTAGCTGTCCACTTATGTTATACTTTTCTTCATTTTGGAGTAAAACCGTTTTGTTAATTTACAAACTCTTTTATTCACAAGGTAAACAAAGTGTATCACTTCTGATTGGTCTATATTGGTCTATATTAACAATGCAAAATTATTTTGTCAGTATACATATATAAGCCGTTCAGTAGTAAATTAGTTGTCTTTTTAACTTCGGTACCGTTCCAAAGATTGATGCAAAAGGATCAAGTCTCAAGAATACATTTAACAGTTTTTTTTAATAAAAATGATAAAAAAAGCATAGCTTACATAAATTATAAAATTACTATAGAAAATTTGGTCAATTCATTTTACTTTATGTCATTGAAGTATTTAAAGTTAATATTTTCATTTGAATATATGCAAAATTCTTTTAATTTTGTAAATCAAAAGAATTTAAAGTTAATATTTTCATGTAAAGCAGTCATTCATATCTAATTATATTTAATTTACAAAATTAAAAGAATAAATTAACAGCACAATTCAAACACCACATCAGACGTTGCTTTAATTAATTTGAATATTTTTTTATAAAATTATGCAAATTGAAAAAACAAATGCAAAAATTGATATAATAATAAGCTATTTTGATTTTCAACTTTTTAATTTAAAATGTTGTTCATTGAAAGATCGTCGAAAAACCTTTACAACGTGGCCGCACGGTTCTCCGTCATCTGCATCAATGGCCGAGGCTGGATTTTTTGTCAACAATAGTGATGGCAGCGCTTCAAATACCGATGCTGTTGAATGCTTTTCTTGTGGAAAACGTTTTATTCAATGGATGCCCGATGATGTCCCCCTAGATGAACACCGAAAAGTGTCACCTAAATGTGTTTTTGTTAATCTTTGTCGCTATAAAATGAAAGAAATGGGCGAATTAGAGATTATTACATTAGCGGATCAAGCCTACAGACAAGTTAGACAACTTGCACAACTTTGTTCCGATTTAAACTATGTGTTCCAGTTTGCCTGCCGACTTGGGCATAATAAAGACGTCCTCACAACCCTGGTTCTAAAGAGATATTATTCAGATAGGGATTCGCCAGCTAAGGTATGTTTTTCTATAAAATTGACATGTATTTGTATACATTACAATAACCCCCTATACGTATAGCATAATATATAATATATAGATTAATGATACCGCATCTGCGAATGAAAAATACAAACATATGATAAAAACATAATCGCCGTATGTGGAATAAACAATGTTTTATTTGGAGCGCTTTCGACTATTTAAATGAGTCCTTTTCAATCAAAAATTATTTTATCAACTATTGTTATACATGGAGAAATACAAAACATTATAAAACATTTAAATTTGGAAATTCAATTTAACATAGGGATTATAATCAATTAACAGAATATATTATTCTACATATAGGTAATATTATTATATTACATTACATTATATGCATTTTTATTATATACTTATATTTTATTTTATTATATTTATTTTTATTTTATTTTATTATATTATATCATATTTTATTTAAAAACTAATAATTAATTATAATTTTATTATACTATAATATTATATTTATTAAATTTTATTAAATAATAAAATATAATATATATACAATATTTTATTTTATTATATTTTATTATTTATGTATTATATTATGTACCTGTTATTTAACTGTTATATTATTATTACATGTTATTATATATATTTTTTTTTAATATTATTGTTATATAATTATTGTATTCAAGGTGAGTCAAAAAGAGGTGTACACCTTACTATATACTTTTATTTAACATTTAGGAACAAGTCAGTTATACAAATCAAATAATAATATTTTCTACCTCATATGCTCAAAATGATGTCCATCGGCATAAATCTGTGCTTAAACATTGGAGTTTAAACAAAAAATAAAAGTAGATAGTAAAGTGACCTCTTTTTGACTCACGCCGTATTATATATTATTTTATATTTGAAATGATATATTACAATACTTAATACATTAAGGTGTTCAAGTATATTGGGTAGAATTGGATGAGTGAACGTTGGTCTGTCCCCAACCGCCGCCCGTCTAACTTACATTAAATAAGATGTGATTTGTCTTCAGATAGGCATTTAACCTATAATAAGACGATTTAATAATAGTAGGTAACTTAAGTATTAAGAAATGGAATATATAACATTTTAAAACAACAAATCCTCATTAATACATGACATTGTTGGATAAATACAGATATTTTTGGATAATTTAATATATATTTTTGTAAATGTTAATTTCGTTTTATTGGTAAACATTTTTTATTTACAAAGTAAGTGTATGAGTTAGATATAACTAAATATCAATTAAAAACAATAACGCACTTATTAATGGAAAGTATTTATAATTTTATCACAAAACAATCCGAATATATTAAAATAATACTTATATTCCTTCATATTTAAAAAGCGGTCTATATTGAATTCAAAATATAAAACCAAAATACTAGTTTAAACCATATGAACAAAACCATACTTTAAAAAAATGCTAAATAACGTTAAACCAGTATCCTTAAGTAAATCAACAAAAAAGAACATATACGAATGATATTAATTTAAATTTTGGAGCTAATTAATTTATTGTGTAATTGCCATAAATATTAGTAGCAGTAGCAGTAGTGGTTATAGTATTAATATACATAAGTTGTAGCTTTATTCATGAACATTTTTTAATAATTAATCCATTCTGCCTTACTTTGAAATTAAAGTTTAATCAAACAATTATTGAATTAATTAAATTAAAAATAAATACATTTATTATTAATTAATATAAATTTACAAATAAAATTAAATTAATTGTCTAAAAGTTATCAGTTTAATTAAAAAGTATATTTAAACTTTAATACAAAATTAAACTCAAGTGAATAAAATATAAAATTATAATTTATTTAATTTATCGAAAAAAATAATAATAAAATTCTCTAATAAAAGTTATTATCCCTAAATTAAAGACAAGTTCAATTAATTTAAATTATAAAATCACTACATCATAATTATTTTATGATTTCATATTTTGTTAAATAGGCAATTTATTTTAATTAACAAATTATTAGAAAAATAATTTTGTTTTTAATTATAATTTTATTAAAATATTAACTGATAAAATACAAATTTCACAAAACAAATTTATTTCGTTGAATTATATATTAAATAATTAATTGCAATTACTTAAACATTTAATACAATTAATTAATACAATTAAAAAGTTGTAAAGTTATAGTAAATTACTCAAAATATTCCTCTTTCATAGATTTATCCAACTTCAAAGGATTTGGTGTCGGATGGATTGGCAGCCGTCTTTAATGAACCTCTACTCCTTTATGAAGAAGGGATTCATGAATTTCTGATCACGGCAGCAAATCTTTCGTGCAGTCCACCGGTTGAACTTTTGGAAACTGAAAACCTTCTTAGGCAATCAGATGTGGGGATAAACATTGATCGATCAGATACGATAGAACATAGTCAAACCAATGAACGGGGTAGTATAAGACATGTTGGTATGGCTGATACATGTTCAGAAGCTGAACGATTGTACAATGAGAACATGCGGTTAATAGCTTTAGGTGTTTGTAAGCTGTGCTTCAAAAAACGAGCTAATAACGTTGTTATTCCGTGCGGCCATCTGTCTTTGTGTGACAATTGTCAAAAGGATCAAGTTGAATGCCCAGTTTGTTGCTCTCGTGTTTCTAAAATAATCAAAGTTTTTAGTTCATAATAATTAAAAATCTTTTCACTGAAAATCTTTTCACCTTTTCTATATCTATATTTATATATCTATATTCCTTGTTTGCTATCTCTGGCTAAATGTATTGCTATACTCTCTCACTACAAAAGTATCAGGTCAAAGGTCATACAACTGAACAATACACTGTGTATATTTAACATGCATTATTCTAAAAACATTCCTATTTCTCAATATGACTTTGTAAATAACATTTTTTTACAAACCCGTTTTTATTTAACATCTCATTTGTTCACATTAATAAGGATACAGCTGAGTAGAGCAGATAGTTGAGTCACAATGCAGCTACTAGTTAGGTGTAGGTATTTACACTGATAGGCAGAAATACTTCAAATCATTAACAAATCATATTTTCATTAATTTAACATTTTTATCAACGACTTAGTAAAAACAGGAAAACATTTGAGAACATAGTATGTTATTCGGGTGTACCTATACCTATTGCTATTATGTATAAGTGACGTAATGGATCTGGAACTGGAAACCACACAGCCGATACCAGTACACACCTAATTGACGCAACTGTTGACTTGGGAGACGTTACACACGATGATAAACTCATTTTTTGTTGTTGAAAAATTCGGTGTTTAATTAAATATATATAAAAATTTACTTTATTTAGTCCTAACGGTTTAGATTATATTAGACATAAGGAGATTATTCTATAAAATCTAAAGAATGTTTTCGATTTTAAAGTCGCAGTTATCCAAAATCCATCATCTTGAAATCAGTTTCAATTTAAATGTTTAATTTAATACCGATATAAATATAGAGGCATATATCTGTTGTAAGCTTAGTTTTCTTGTTTTTTGTTTTATGTTGATTTGTTTTTCTTGATTTATTTTAAATGTGAATCATTCTGTATACTTTCTATGCCTTTTAAACTTTCTAATTTATATGTATACATTCAGCAGGTTTTATTTATCTATTTAGAATACTCTATTCTTGTAGACTTCTGTTACATTTTCAAGAAGTTGTCCGAAAGAAACATCTAGAACTATTTTTAATTAATATGTTGAAGTATATTGCAAGAAATACAAACTTTTTTGCTTTTTTCCGCACGAATCTAGAATTGTATTGCCATGTCCCGCACGAATCTCGAACTTTATTGCCATGTCCTGAAAGAATCCCACACATTGGTGTCATATTCTGGAGGAATCCCGCACTTTATTTCCCTTTCTTACTAAATTATTATTTTACAGCAGTTTCTTGCGCATTTATCTGGCACTTCTTGTACCCAGGATTTCGCGGTACTTTTGAAACAAGAATCTTGCCGTTATTATGCGATATTGATCATTCTTCAATATGAAAAATCGTTTTTATTTACTAAATGAAACTATTAAGCTATGAATGAAAAACAGGACATTCACTACAGTTATTTTAATATTTAATTCTCT
Organism: Coelogynopora nodosa; assembly: GCA_034780555.1. Taxonomy (NCBI): domain Eukaryota; kingdom Metazoa; phylum Platyhelminthes; order Proseriata; family Coelogynoporidae; genus Coelogynopora; species Coelogynopora nodosa. The sequence goes on along the minus strand of JAUZND010092146.1, from coordinate 5,800 downwards.
TATTTAATAAATTGCAAATTAATAATATGATCAATTTATTAATAAGCATTGAGTATATAGTAAATAATTACTCTTACAAATATAACATAATAACAAATAATCGATGATTAATAATTAATACTTTAATTGTTGGGTACAAAAAATTGTTAACATGAGCTTTCGGATGTCTTTGTTAGCTAATTTCTTTCAAAGTTTATTTCTTCATATACCACGATACCATATTCCTCTAATCATTCATTTACTGTCTTATGAATATAACTAACATATATATATATATAAACCGTGAAATAGAATAGACTCAATCTTTCATGTAACCTGAAATTGCATTATATGTAGTTTTAATAATAGGTAATTATAGCTAAATATACAATACATAATATTTTAACATTGTAACATATATATAACTTATTACATTATTACATTACATATATACAATATATAACATTTTAAAAGTATAACTTGTGACGTGTGTTATTACGTATAACAAAACCTATCCAACATTACAATATAAAATTTTAACATACCTATACAATATATAACATTATAACTTATGAAATTATAACATTACGTACAATAGTATAACGTACACTACTCTGCTGTTTACTTATTCAGCACGGATCATAATGGTTACTTGTGTCCGTCACGTACAATAATACTTCGTTTGCACTATAAGGGGGGTAACCTATATTTCAGTACAAAAACTATACTGCGCAGTTTCTAGCTCTTCACAACAGTTTCGTGTAGTATAGATTAACAATCCGTTTATAATACCATAAACCAGGCGCTCTAAATTTCTGACACTCTTATTAATCTGCTACCTTTTAAAATATCGATAATGAAGTACAATGTACACTTTTAGGGTTTACATTTTAATCTAATGCACAAGAAACAAAAATATATATTTTAGCCATGTTTTTAATTTTGTGGCTCAGCATTTCCGGGAATAACTCTCCGGTGACTTCCGGTATTGATTAATTTTTCAACAACAAGATTTAAGCTTTGTGCTTCAAATAATTCTTATCTTTATCAGTATGACTTCTTTCAGGATTATTTGATAATTATGTGTAGTTATGACGTATGGAGCATCTGTAGATTTTTAATTTTTGACTAAATTTTACAAAGAAAGATCTTACTAAGATATTACAAACATTGTACTAAGGCTTATTCATAGTTGCTATAAATTTATTATATCATTTTATTAAAATTGTTTGTGGAGTGGTTATTGTGATATGTTGAGCTTCATTTCATTTAATTACAACATGGAACGAGTAATTACTCAGACATCAATTTCTGCACCATCAAAGTAGCTAATTAGTCTGAAAATATATTTAACAAAATTACAAAAACATAAAGGGTATGCATCAACGCTGAATATAACAACAAAAATAACAAATCAGAGTACGTTAAAACCAGAATGTGTTTAAAGTAACCATTACTTTAATAAAAATGTGTATATAAAGTACATTTTTGGAAACGTTTGTTATTTTAATATTTCATTAGATAACACAGATAGTGAAAGCTCGATTTTCTTCGTGTCTGGGAATCAAGATTTTTTGTAAATGAAATGGCTATGTACAACCTTGCTATACAACAAAGCTGAAAAGGGATTTATCGTGGACACTTGAATCCTTAGCAAGCAATGAAGCTGCTTCGACATCACAGATCACGGGGTAGAATCTACGACTGATGCTCACCAGTGTTGGTCTAAACGTGCGGGATTGTTTAAACAGCACGAAGCCCAAGGACTGCATTATTAGGCTGTATTAACTAAATATATTTTACAATATATCTGTAAGTGGCTTTTTCTGTTTCTGTTACATATTGTACACGTCTTTTTATTAACGAAGTTATGAAAAATAAATTAGTCAATATTAAAGCAATGTATGATTGTGATGACATTAAGTGGGCGCTATTAATTTTTGAGAGTTACAAAGGAATAGTGCCAATGATTTGAGAACCTCTGATCTTAATTGTGTGAAATTCCTAAAAATCAATATATTTGTATTCATCAACTTAGTTCAATGTTCAGTAGTTATATTTATTTGAAATGTAACATAAGGTTTGTTTCATAAACTTCCATCTCTCTGAAAGTTGCGGTAATTTGTACACTTCAATAAAAAGTTAATTTATGTTCCATTCTATTTCAGATTATTTTTTAAATTGGTTGCTATATACTGTCATAAAACTTTATATTCTTGGTACAGTGTCATATATACTACAGTGTATGCTAAAAGTCAGAAGCTGTTTGAACCGCACCACACCTTGAAATGGCGTCAGAAAATAATCATAGACCTTTTGGAGTGTTGAGTGTTGACATGTAATGACACAAAGAAAAGATTTTATAATAGATTTCCTCGGGCTTTCCTCGATGGATCGGAGTAACAGAAGCCGCACACTTAGTTATTCGCAAGTCATTGCAAGTGTTAAACATATTTGCAGGTATGTTTAAGTTATTTGATAAAAAAAAATCTAAATATTAAAAACTTTTTACTATCAAATTCTAGCAATTACAGTATAGAACATGAATGGCTATCTGGTCGTTCACCGGAGTTGATCCATCGCCAAACTAAATATTTCATTTGTAAAGGATGGTAAACAAATTCCTTTCAAATTGTTCCAAAATGTCATCATAAACTCTGAGAAGAGGGCCCAGAACTGTCATGAAAATAATGGAGGCATATATTTGTAACGAAAAGTAGTGACCGTAATTGTGTCCATTGTAACATAATTGTAACTGCATTAATTTGGCGATATATTTGTGTGTGTTTTGTTGTTCACAACTTCGTATACTGAGAGTGTGTTTGACATTTTTTACATACCATTTATTTTTGTTGTGGTTGATTGAGGATTTGCTCTGTAATTCAATACCTACCTTCATTGTTTACATTTGCAGAATCAACAAAAATTATGTTGCGCATTCTTATGTTGATGAAAAGTTAAAATTGAGTTAGTGTGTTGATTTCAATTTTAATTGGACGACTTTAACTATTTGATTAAATTTATTTATATGAAAATTTTAAAATGACTGTTTACCGAAAGATTAAATATGATTCACATATACACCGTTTGACCAAAGAGCTATCGATATATTTGTAAACTAATTTAAATTATTAAAAATATGGAGCTCAATAAATTATCACATTTTAGTTTTTAGTGCGAGATACAGGGTTGGTTATAATAATTGTTTAGCCCCATTTTCAGAAATGACAAGGTGTGATGAAACTTACAAGTAACATGTTAAGGAAAACTTGAGCTTGCACATATAGTGGGATAAAAAATATTTTGTATGTCCCAACTAGGAATAAAAAATATTACATAAATTTAATAATATATTAGATAAAGCTTTATTACAATAAAAACTGTGCAATAATATTTACAGTAAATAGCTATTTGGAACCTACCGTGTTCAAATAATATGTAAAAATGTACATTTATAATTCATTCTATAACAGATGATATAAGTCCTGTGAAGTCCTGTGAAGACCTGTGAAGACCTGTGAAGTCATGTGAAGACCTGTGAAGTCCTGTGAAGACCTGTGAAGTCCTGTGAAGACCTGTGAAGACCTGTGAAGACTTGTGAAGTCATGTGAAGACCTGTGAAGTCCTGTGAAGACCTGTGAAGCCTCACTTGTAAATTGTACTTTATGATACAGTCAGGTAACTCACAGTCTTTGCCTTTTTACACAAATCTTCATTTCTATTTTTATTGTAACATCCGAAAGAGAGCACAAAATCACACAAAAATATAAAAAGTAAGTAACCAAATATAGTCTCAAAATTTTTGCAAACTTCATCAGAGTTGCAAATATCGATTTCGTCATTCTAATCAAAGTTGCTATTCGTATAGCATAATTTTTCGGTACAAAAATTAAAGATTTAGCGATAGTTCTCTCAAAGTGTTTAAGTTAACAAAGAAATTCTGAAGTAGCATTAAATATACGTTTTAAGAGTAGTTTTACCTGTTTTAGGCATTTTTAAGAGTATTACATTTTTTAATATACTATTTATAAACTTGTAAACAATTAATTTAAAGTATAATTAAGACAAACTTTCTCTTCCACAAATATAGACTTCTGTCTAGCAATATAAACAAGACTCGTTTTTGTTATATTTGTCTTATATTAATTCATTCCGCAAAAGAAAAACCACAATACAATTTTAAGTTTATTACAATTAATACAACATATCCAAGCTTTCAATTTAATTCAATAAATAAAGCCTTATTTCGGGTTCGAAAATCTTTTCACAATCCTCGTATTAATAAGATAGATTTTTCTACGAAGAATACATTATCTGTACTACCTTTCTTAGATAGCTTAGATACTTCTTTTAACAAACAATTTCTTATGTCTTCTAACTCTAAACTTGTCTTTAATTACCCTAACACTCTTAAATCTAAACTTTCTTCTAATTCTATTTCTTCAAATCCGAACGGTGTTTATAAAATTATAGTTGTCTTAATTGTAATTCTTTCTATATATTTGAAACTGGCAGAGATTTAGCTGTCAGAATAAAAGAGCACAAATCTAACGTTTTAAATTTAAAAGCCAAGAATGGCCTTTTAAATCATTCTCTAAATACGGTCATTCTCCTGCTTTTAAAAACGCTTACCTAATTTTTAATGTAATACTGCAAAATATAGAAAAATATTTGAATCTGCTTTTATCCGTGTTAACAAATCCAATGTTGTCAACCAAAATAACGGATTCTATCTCCTTAATGCTAATTTAAGTAAACTCCTTCTCAATTGTGTAACATTTTTTTCCACATTCTGTAATACCTTTACTATTATTTTTTAATCTGTTCAAATCCATTATTATTATGCATTCTTTTGTAATTTATACGTCTGTACTTTTGTGGTGGCTAGCTGCTTTGTATATGTCTAGATTTTATCGATTTTGATTTTTGTATCTGTCTAGTATTTGCTTGTAATTAGATTGTTGAGATGTGTTTTTATAATATGTATATATCAACCTATGGTTGGCTAAAGATTTTTCGCATATTATATTTAAATTAATAATAATGTATTAAACACTTTTTGTAATATACACAACATGATTACGCCTTCTTGATGAGAGGTGAAAGCTCGGATATTTTGTATTAATTGTAATAAACTTAAAATTTTATTGTGGTTTTCTTTTTGCATTACTCACAGTGACCATTAATTGTCTTTATTTGTATATTTATATTATTTAAAGACTTCTGTTTTAAATTGTCAATATAAATATATATACCATAGCAATTGGTAAACAACATTCCCACTACTTTTAATTTAGGAAAATCGATTAAAATTAAGGTAATTGTATTTAAACATTACTTTGGTTAGTATATTTTCTAATGAGCATTTAGTTATTCTTATTTGATAATCAGTAATTCATATTTTAATAAGAATTAACAATTAATTTACATAAATTCTGGTTATATAAAGACTGTCTTAGCCAGGTTATAGATATTATTAGATAATTTATAAATATAATTATTAGATAATATAGATAAAACCTTATGCGAATGCAATTCCATGATTTAAAACTGATGCTGATGCTATGTATATACCATCGGTAATGTATGATTCTAATAGAACATGCAAAATGCTGGTTAAAACCAAATTTCATAGAAATTATACTTGCATTACCGATGGTATATACATAGCATCAGCATCAGTTTTAAATCATGGAATTGCATTCACATAATTATAGGCTGATACCAAGTATATCTGAGATCAATTTTTTTTCGGGAAGCAATATTCTCAAGATATTTGGCATGCAAAAGCAAAATTCAGGCATGATTGGCATGCAGGAGC
>JAUZND010092145.1:0-10207 GCA_034780555.1 Coelogynopora nodosa | reverse complement strand
AAATCAAACATATTTAATATAAATCAAACATATTTAATATAAATCAAACATATTTAATATAAATCAAACATATTTAATATAAATCAAACATATTTAACAAAAATCAAAAATATTTAATATTAATCAAAAAGATTTAATATAAATTAAAAGTATTTAATATAAATCAAAAAGATTTAATATAAATCAAAAAGATTTAATATAAATCAAAAGTATTTAATTTAAATTAAAAAATATGTTATCTAAATCAAAAGTATTTAATATAAGTCAATAAATAATATTTATTATAATTCAAAAATATTTAATATAAATAAAAATATTTAATATAAATCAAAAGTATTTAATATAAATCAAAAATATTTTATGTAAGTCAATTATATTTAATATAAATCAATCATATTTAATATAAATTCAATATTATTTAATATAAATCAGTAATATTTAATATAAATCCAATAATAATATTTAATATAAATCCAATAATATTATTTAATATAAATCAATAATGTTTAATATAAATCAATAATATTTAATATAAATCTATAATATTTAATATAAATCATTATTATTTAATATTTATATGATAATAATTATTATTATGAATATTAAAATATTACTTGAACGGTCATTATTATATTATACTTGACTGCATGACAGCCAAATGCAATGAATTACTTTGAAAACTTTTGTTCTTTTATTCGATATATTAAAAACAAATTTACATGTTATGTGTCAAATTATTTTCTATTAAATGTATAAAAATATATATTTCAACAAGTGTAACAAGATTTACAACATGTTCAAAATTCCCTCAGGGTTTAATTTTAAGTAAGACCAAATTTTGAACATGGATTTAAATGTTACATTCACATTGTTTAATTTACACGGCTGTATTTATTACAATAACTATACATCTTAATAAAGAACAACGCATACAACTGTTTAGCATAAATGTAAATTCGATTGTAACATCACCAAAGTCAGTCGGTGATTGTCAGTCGTTGATTGTCAGTCGTTGATTGTCAGTCGGTGATTGTCAGTCGGTGATTGTCAGTCGTTGATTGTCATTCGTTGATTGTCAGTCGTTGATTGTCAGTTGTTGATTGTCAGTCGTTGATTGTCAGTCGTTGATTGTCAGTTGTTGATTGTCAGTCGTTGATTGTCAGTCGGGGATTGTCAGTCGTTGATTGTCAGTTGTTGATTGTCATCCATTGATTGTCAGTCGGTTATTGTCAGTTGTTGATTGTCAGTTGTTGATTATCAGTCGGTGACTGTCAGTCGTTGATTGTCAGTCGTTGATTGTCAGTCGTTGATTGTCAGTTGTTGATTGTCAGTCGTTGATTGTCAGTCGGTTTTTGTCAGTTGTTGATTGTCATTCGTTGATTGTCAGTCGTTGATTGTCAGTCGTTGATTGTCAGTTGTTGATTGTCATCCGTTGATTGTCATCCGTTGATTGTCATCCGTTGATTGTCATCCGTTGATCGTCAGTCGGTTTTTGTCAGTTGTTGATTGTCAGTTGTTGATTGTCAGTCGTTGATTGTCAGTTGTTGATTGTCAGTCGTTGATTGTAAGTTGTTGATTGTCAGTCGTTGATTGTCAGTTGTTGATTATCAGTCGGTGATTGTCAGTCGTTGATTGTCAGTCGTTAATTGTCAGTTGTTGATTGTCAGTCGTTGATTGTCAGTTGTTGATTGTCAGTCGTTAATTGTCAGTCGTTGATTGTCAGTTGTTAATTATCAGTCGTTGATTGTCAGTCGTTGATTGTCAGTCGTTGATTGTCAGTCGTTGATTGTCAGTCGTTGATTGTCAGTCGATGATTATCAGTTGTTGATTGTCAGTCGTTGATTGTCAGTTGTAGATTGTCAGTCGTTGATTGTCAGTCGTTGATTGTCAGTCGTTGATTGTCAGTTGTTGATTATCAGTCGGTGATTGTCAGTCGTTGATTGTCAATCGTTGATTGTCAGTTGTTGATTGTCAGTCGGTGATTGTCAGTCGTTGATTGTCAGTCGTTGATTGTCAGTTGTTGATTGTTAGTCGGTGATTGTCAGTCGTTGATTGTCAGTCGCTGATTATCAGTTGGGCCGTCAGTCAGCCAGCAGGCTCCAGTTCTGTCCTAATCTTGTTGATAAGCAATATACATGAGTATGATACACCGTGACTTTGATGTTGTATCATCGTAATGTTATGTTATATTTTTTTAGTAGTTTATATTTATTTTCTATATCTAACTTGTATCTATCCCTATGAAAAGGATACTTATTTTACCATAAAACAGCTTAAATTTTTGTTTGTTAAATAGGTTAAAACATTTATAAATCCCATGTTCTATAAAATGCACCAAGTATAACAACTAATTTAAACCGGGAACACACCTTATATTAAATCATTTCATGATATCATATTATTTTATCATTTATTAAATAAACAATTTGTGGTTCAAAGGAATATAGAATCAGACTTGTAGCGAAACATTTGTAATATACTTCTTCTATAAATAATTATATATATATATATATTCATTTTAAAAAACTAACCGTTATAATGTTATGCGTAGTGGGAAAGTTGTTTGTGATCCGGCGTATGTCAATCGTTTCAATGTCATTTGAAATAAACATTTTACATTATCTCCGTCTTTCATAAAACGCACACTGATGCCTCCCGGTTCGTTCCATGATTGCATCAAAAACATTTTAGTCAACTGTTTAATGCATTTTTTTCTAATATCAAGGAAACCAATTTGATTTCACTTTGCTAAAACAAAAAGATTAATCAAAAGTTTTGCTTTACATTAAAGAAATTACTTTCCTAAAATGATAGTTGGCTATGAAGCTTTTATTTTAAACTAAAATTTCTAGTAAATAACTAATTAGCATTATCATAAATAAAATAATAATGTCCAATATTAATTTGAAAATTAACTTTAATTCAAAAGTATATAATGAAGATTAAATCAACGAAAATTTCAACTAGTAAAACTTGAGAGAGTCTATGGGATATACTGCATGTTCTTTGTGAATATGAACAACTACCAGCCATTTCATGCTGTTTTAACTACATCTACATTTCATATGCAAAACATTGACATTGCACATATGTTATATTTATAACACACTAAACTACGTTTAGATTTCTAAAAAACATATTTCCCCCTCTATTGATTTTTTGTAGCAATAAAGTTTTTGTCACTTTTGTCACACAAATAAATAAATAAAACCATCGACATCCACAAAATATTCCATAACGATTTTTATAAACGGAAAAAGTAAATCCATCATCCTAAAAACAGTATCCTAACATCCATATCACGCCACAATTAAATCAAATGTTCAAAATACTTGTTATAAGCGGTAACATACGATAGTGTGTAAAGGCCCATCGACCAGAATTACTTAACTAAATGAGAACACATCTAATATAAACATCCGTATCCATATTCTGTCTGCTTTATTCAATGCAAGCTTGAAGATTCAAAATCTAAATGTATCAACTTCAATTCTATCTATTGTACATAATTAAAATACACAAAAAGCTTGCCTGAAACGGCTTTTAACAAAATTATAAAAAACTTACAAATTAATTACCTTCTATTTATTTTTTTATTCATTTTTCAACAACGTTATCCTGACAAATCGGTTGATGAAAGAAGTGTTTCCCACATAATACAACTCATTAATTGGTCATTGGAACGAAAGTTCAAAGCAACCAGTATTGTATACAACGCCCCCAAAAGTGGAAAACACAGAAGTTATGCAACAATTGCTATAGCAATTACTTCATTCATAAGTTTTTTTAACAGATAGATAAGCCGATATGGACCGATTACATAGCCAGTTAACTCACACTAATTTACTACACTTTACTTTTTCTGTTTTTTTAAATTCATGATCATCTAACAGTGGCAACATCTACTTACTCTAACTAACTATGTTACAAAATGTCCCTGATGTATAGGGCCAATAAAGTTCATACACCATGTTCCTTCCGTTGGCAAACATTTTCAACATTTGATCTAATTAACTTTAAACTTGTAAATTCATTAAAGTGAATATGTTCTAAATGGTCACAAACCATTTTTTTGTGTCCTTTGGCAATCATATATTATACGAGGTATTTTAAATATTGTATTAATTTATATGAAGTCTATAAATAACATTAAAATTGTTATTTGAGAATGCTTTAGTTTTTTAAATAATAAATTATTCAACAAATTAACAATTAAAGTTAACGTAATAGCGATTAAAATCATTGAATATTGTTTACAACAAGTTTTTATTTATGGAGATAAAAAATATTGTAATCAAAATCATAATAAGCATATTGAATTAAAATCATAGAGATAGGATCAATGAATGAATCAATAATTCAGTCAACATCCATTTTATTTATTTGAGTAAACAAAACAAATGCGATGTTAATTGGTTAAAATGCGTTATAAAGATATTTTGCCAATTCACTACAACAATGTCTTTAGAACAGAGATGATATAAACAATTGTAAGTGATTATAATCCCTACGTGTTAAATATAATTATTAAATTTATTAGATAATATAATGTTTTGTATTTATTCATGTATCAGAAAAATTTGGTAAATAATTTCGGCTTGAACAAGACTAATTAAAAAAAGACGAAAGTGCTCTGAATAAAATATTATTTATTCCTTATGCGACGATTCTTTTTTTAGTATATATTTGCGTTTTTCATTCGCTAATTCAGGCTCATTAACCTATAAATCTATGTAATATGTATGTGTAAATAAATAAATAAATAAATAAATAAATGTATGTAGTTAATTTCTATAAAAATGGTATCAATATAAAGGAATATATATACAATCAATCAATCAATATTTATGTTTAATCTGTAAATGTTTATAAATATAAATTTACTTTAATTATAAACTTATTTCATTTATTTTGATCAGAAAAAATTGAACAATTATCTCAGTTGAGAAACAATATAACACATTTCTATATTATAAAAGCATATTATAATCAATATGGTGATGGTTGTTAAAAGACTCACTAAATTGCCAAGGTGTCCGTAATTTTCATCTATTATAGGCTACAGTATAAATGCAAGCAAGTGGTTGCCCCCTCGACCCATATTTAATCGAATTTACCCTTCATATGTGTATTATATGTATATATGATTGTATAACAATATGGGGTCATATAACAGCTTACATGGTTTGTTATAACTAAATTAACCAGCTGCTAAACTATGTGAATAGTGGTGGTGTGCTTTTTTTTTTTTTTTAAACCGGCATTCTCGCCATCACGTCTCCCCATGTGAAGAGTACGAGTCTCCCGCCATGCCTACCGAAATGCCCTCTACAGCAGATCTGTGTGATTAACTTGACTTACTACTTGAGAAGCAGTTAAGCAGAGGTAGACACCTCCACCGCTGAGGGCAAGCAGCCACAGCAAGAGACGCCGCTTCACAGACAGAAATTATTCCTAACGGAATGATGAGGCGCACCACAGCGTCCCTGAGCCTCTCTGGGCAGCCGCTGAATTTAAACATGCAAGGTGGCCTGGTCGGGATTCGAACCAGGGACCTTCGGTACTAGAGGCATGCAAGCTACCTCTGCGCCACCGCGACTCTGCACTCACATAAACCGGTAAACTGTCGCTGAGGCTCCAAAGTCCGGCACTATTGTTTAGTAATCTTTTCTTTCCTTTTTTATTATAAATATAATTTGTAATTTGTAACATGTATTTTTCTGTACGTTCAATTCCGGCTTTTGGTTTTTGACTCTTCTGTTTTTTTGGATTTCACAGTCTCTTTTAAATGCACAGGTTTGACTTGTGATTTTATCACTCCAGGCCTGTATTACATAGAGTACAAGCTATGTTTAGATTGTAAACATTATATATATATATATTTCTGGTTTGATGATAACTCATTCTTTTTGTTTTACCTTTCTGAAGTTTAGTCATGTAAGTTACTTTTTTCTTGTTTATTATTTGACACTCATTTTTATAATTTCTAAATTCTTTTTTATTTATATTTTTTATTTGTTTTGTGGTGTTGAAAAATTAAATAGAATGTGTTTCTTTGCTATTTGTATTTATTAATAATGTATGTTAAATTTTGGTTTCAATTAATATCTGGATTGTGAATCATTTTTCAGAGAGCGCACTATAAACTATTACATAATCTTTCTTTGTTACTTATAGAAAGGTTTAACTGCTTCACTTGAAGCAATGTTTAAACATAATGAAACAACATGTTCCAGCCAAGCGATGTGAAATGACACGTATTCAATCATTGTGTACTAAATATATTTTGGATGAATTGCATTTATTCGTATTAAGTGATTCAAATATAAGTTATATATATGTTTACACTAAACTGATTTAATTTTTCTGAATGCTTACTTAGTATTGACATTATTATTCCATAACTATTGTATATCATTTAAAAAATAGTTTAATTATGTATTTGAATTTAAATTATATTAAATAATTAAATACGTGTAAACAATTAGCTTCAATTTTATTAAATAGTGATTTACCATAATACGTATGTATTTACTGTTTATTTAATTTTATTAAGTGAATTACAATAATTTCATTTATAAATTTGATGATCATTTTATTGTTATTAATTATTCAGCTTATTCCAGCTTACGAAGCAATACACTTTATATTATACGTATTTATTATAATTAATTAATTTGAACTTTTCAAAATTAACTCATTATCAGAAATGACAAGTTAACCACACGAAATGAGCTAACCTAATTAAATGGCATTACCTTAATTGCATTGCATGGTTATCATCCTCATTAATACATGCAACAATGTTAACATTTAATTTGAATTTATAGTTATTCAATGTTAATTTGTTAGAAATCAATTGATGCAATATATATATATATATATATAAATAAATATAAAGAACCTCATCTAATAAATACTGTATATTTATCAACATTATTTATTGTTGCAGCGGTTTAATTAAAACACTAATATTCTGTTTATGAAAGGCGAAATCATTAGACTCTTTTTATTCTTAATTTCCAAAACTCGTATACAGTCTAAAAGAATTAAACATAATATATTTTCCTTGCAATGGTAAATGTCATATTATAATTTTAGCTTTATGCTCTAGTTAAAACTCCTGAACATAATTATTTGTCATTTTAATTTCAGCATTTGCAACATTGTAACTTATTTAATTATACTCTATAGATACAATTTTTAACAATGAATTACTAAGATAAAGATCCACTAAAAAATGTTAAAACATGGAAATAGCCAATTAAAAACCTAATTTTAGCAGCAACTAAAATAATTCTTAATAAACCAATAGAAACTGATTAAAAGAAGTTTGTTTAAACAGAAAAACAACCTAAATGTTAAGCAAACTTTGCTATTTAAAATAAATGCTATAAACAAAATACGCATTTTATGGTCTTACAAAAAACCTGCAATTCAGGAAATAATAAAGGTATGTTTAACCTTTTCATATTTTTAACAAATAATTATTAAATACTTTTGTCAATTTTCACTACCTTTATTACTTTATTTAATTTATTTAATTTAAATTGACTAGTGTCATCTACGTATATTTCGTAGTTTGTTAAAAATAAAATATTCTGAGTTACATATCTTTGCTCCTCTTTCTTCAATAATTGAATATTATCCTCACTAAAACACTATTATAGTGTAAAACTGTGTGATTATGTGAAGTTTGAATAGTTTTATAAAAGTGAACTGAAGAGAGCTAGATCAACGAATCCGTGACAAGATAATATGCCCGGGTTTACATGACGAGAGGTCAGCCAAGAACAGCTATGTTTTAATAAGTTGATGCGTCGAGTTCACTCATTTTCATATAGACAGTCATAACAGTAAGTGACATTTAATTGGGAAGTACACCAGATCATATACTTCAATAGCAAGCATGACAAAGGCTTAAGTATAATTTTATAAACAATTATAATGGGGAGAATATTGTTGAGCATTAAAAATCCATTTGTGGTGCGAATATTTGTATAACTTTATAGATAGGAATATTGAATGCCGTTCTTTTTGTATATTACACATTTTTCTGACAACAGGACAATTTTCTGACAATTTCCTGAAAATATGACATTTTTCAGGCAATTTGAAGTAAAAAAGCAATATTATTCTCTAAAGAGAATAGTAAACAATATTGTCAGCGATATTTCAATATTCACAAGGAACAAATATGATTTATAGATATATATATATATATTTGCTGAAATATAAACTTTTATGCTATTGTTATACTAATTATTATTTTTTAATTAAATAATTAATTTTAGGCAAGATACGGTAAATTAAATAATTGTTGAAAGTTATTATGAAATATTACACTATATAAATTAGTGTAAAGAGGAAATTCAGTAAAAAATACTGATAGATAAATTGTACTAAATTAAAATATATTATAAAAACTTTAAACCATATATATAGATTTTTAGTATATCATACTTCTTATACTTAGATATATAAATAAGCTATGCCTCGCAGCGGTTGTGAGAAAGATGAGTCATACTCGGATTTGCGAGGCAAAATAAATTAATTGGCATATGCACACAGCCTAACTATCGTTAAATAAATAACTTATTTTATTATGTGAAAATTAAATATATTAAATTTAAACATAATTAGACTGTTTAGGATTTGCATAACTGCTAAAATATTTCTCTAGCTTTGGCTTGCCTCGCAAAACTGGTGTATGACTCTTCGTTTTCATAACCTTCGTATATAACAGGATTATGTTAGATTGTACATCTAGGAATGAGAGAGAAAGAAAGAAATCCGTACGTATGCTTAAAACGATGACTAAAATTACAATGTTTACACAACATTTTTTCATGAATAATAGGTATAATAATGTTGAAAATAATTTAAAGGTGTTGCAAGTTTATTTATACACATGAATTTTCATCTGTTAATATTCCTAATAATATATAGTTATATATATATACACATATGTATGTATGAACAGACTGTAAATGTAAATGTTAAACAAGATCAAATTTTGCCATTTTCAATAATACAATAATATTAAATTTAAAATAAACAGTAATAGTTTACAATACATTAAATCAGGTGGCATGGAAAAGTTAAAAAAAAAGACACCGATATGGCTGCTCAACAAGAGTGGTATTTAGAGCGGCTGTTCTGTAATGAACAAGCAAGACAAAGAGTAATATCAAATGCATTATATATATATATATATATATATATATTACTCATGTTATATAATATAAATAAACTGATTTTAAATTAATTTCATTGACCCCATACATCTGTAAAATACACAATAAAATTCTGAACACAGTTTAGGTAAAACGAAAGTAATCAAGAGTTATATTTTGTATACAGTGGAGAGAGTATACCATAGGTATTCTAAATTTATTATCATGTTCTTTATATTGACATTGTTCTGATTTATAAATTAGTAAAGGAAGACAGATAGATCTATTAAACTCCTAATCAGTGGTTTGGGTGGCATATATGATAATATCATCCCAACTGAACATGGCACAAACTGATAAAGTATTCTTTGAGTGGGTATTTTAAATATTATGGCATTTTGCTGTATATAGACATTTAATAAATTAATCAAATAAATTAAACAACATAATCTTCTGTGTGAAATATTATTAACAAAAGTCTAGAATGATAGTTAACCATGCAAATGATCTCACACAAAAAACATCCTCGAGAAGCGGTCTTGTGTTTAGGTACTGGCTATCTCAACTAGAAAGAAGAGTTCTAGGACAATAATCCCCGATATATTCGAGATTAGGATGCATTTTTTTCTTACTAGGTTGTACATTATGGTTTTATAGTAGTCCAATTTAAACGATATATAAACAAAAAATGTTCAGTTATTTTTAGTGACTTTGCATATAATTACATGCGATTTTATATGAGGATTGAATAACGTACATGATAAAACAATTTTGATTATCTAGGGATTTAACTTTAGGTTAAAATATATGAATAACGATATGAACTAGTTACAATTAAAATGGTCGTTGTTTATTGATGTTGATTTTGATGTTAATGTTGATGCTGATGTTGATGTTGATGTTGATGTTGATGTTGATGTTGATGTTGATGCTGATGTTGATGTTGATGTTGAAGTTGATGTTGATGTTGATGTTGATGTTGATGTTGATGTTGATGTTGATGTTGATGTTGATGTTGATGTTGATGTTGA
>JAUZND010092144.1:0-14761 GCA_034780555.1 Coelogynopora nodosa | reverse complement strand
ACACGCAACGTTTGAAAACCTTCGGCACGTGTACGCCAACCCCCGATATTATGCATGGACGAGCCATCATCAAGTTCCTGGTTGAGATCGTCCTTCACAAGTCCGCGCTCATGGCCAACTAGGCCACGCGGAAGAGCACAACAACAACTATCTATACAAAAATACTGCATTTTAGCGGTTAATATATAATAATAATAATACATTTATTTAGAGACAAGATCTGTAAGATACAATCAATGTGTATAAGAAAAGGAAGAATACCAATTAGAACAGTTCAAATTTAAAAAGCTTTTTAAATTTAGTAAAAAATTCTTCAGACCGACAATTTACAGATAAACTATTCCAGAAAGTAGGACCTGAGATACTAAAAAAGCTTACAGAGATATTTTCCGGTGTAATGCTTTAATACTTCTCCGACTAACTACATCATTCAGTTAATTTAAATGTTATTAAACTATTTATGGATTAAAATTATATAACAAAAAGTAAAACTATTAAAACAGTTGTTAATTGTTAAATTAATATATTTTATAATTAATGTATTATTATATAATAACATAGAGGTTAATAATATCTATATTTATTGGTACTAGGTAAAGAAAGTGGCGATTATAATCCATGTCAATTGCTCTTGTCAATCTCCATGCCCTATTGGTCCTGACGACATCCACGTCTAATCCGACATATGGCCATTATGAAATAGCCTAAGTTAATCATTTGTCAATATGTAATTCCTACCTACATACGATTTACATTACAGCTTTTCAATTGTTTTATGATCGATTTTAATTGACTAATGTGTTTTTATGAATAATTATGATTTTTCATGATGAGGTATTTTTTAATTGTGAGCATGTACACATACACGTACGCCGGTTATTAAAAAAATAACAAATAGTGTAAAATTTAAACTGATAATATTAAATTTCCGCAACGAATAAATATATATACTAAATAGTATACTCAAAATAAAAACTTTTTAGGATAATTTCATGATCAGTGAGGTAATTATTTATCGCAACTGACACTTTTGATAAATTAAAAATAATTTTAGTTTACATGACTCGAGACTGTTAATAATAACATTATAATATTATAGTGTTTTAATATATAAATAATATACGCAGATTCGTTATAGTCGTATATAAATTTATAATTTATATTATAAAGCGCGCAGAATGCCGTGTTTACAATTTACATAACAAGCAAAAGTGGAACAACATAATTTAATTACGTAATTATTGACTAATTAATATTTAATCTACTAATTCAACAACGTAATATGTTTACTCAAATTTGACCGCCGTTATATAATATATTATAGCTGAATCGACTAATTATGTTCGTATTACAAAATGATGGCTTCGTTTAATTCGGTTTTCACCAAAATATCGCATTATAATAAAGAGTTAGCATCCCATACCATCCAATAATATTCTTTCATGTTTATGTCAATTATTTCACACATAATTCCATCATGATCATAAACGTGGTGTCAATTTATTGAAAAATATTATTAACCGCTGATATATTAATATCTATACTTCAAACGTTGACAAAGTTATGGTTGCACGAAGATCTGATCATATAAAATTTTAACTAAAATTTCCAAAAGTGTTGTAGGATACTATAAAAGTGTTTTATTAATTCAAATTCACAAATAATTTTTAAATATAAAAATTAGATATATATTTCTGGCCTTCAAATAATTACAACATTACTCTAATATAACCGTGTTAAATAAATTAGACATTTTATTTTCAATTCAACAAAAATTAAAAAATTGTATGCTATCTAAAAATATATATTTATTTAAACTAAAAATAACATTAAATATTCCACTTCTGAATATTAATAAGAGATTCACTACATGCAAAATAGGCATAATCACTTGATATAACCTCGATGATAGTCCGTGGAGGGAGTGGTAGTTCAAATACCCAACCAAATTTAAGAATAAAGTTAACATTTTATGGTGAATCATATTGGAGAATTTTACCAGAGACACATAGCACAAATTTAAAATTTACCACAGTCAGGCCCGTATTTAGAGACATGCGCGCCATGCGTGAGTGCGCATGCCCCTCAGGATTTCAAAAAAAATGTTATGTACGTATATTGAATTGTGAATTAATTTAGAGAAGGAGGATACACAACAATCAAATCTATGAATATTGTGAATATACTCGACGGATTTAGAGAAGGAGGAGACACTGAGTAGCATGGAATTATACTATAGGGTTATTCAAAAAGAAAGAGCAGATTCCAGCATTAAATTTATTTAAAACAAATAGCAAGAGACATAAACATATTGTACACTCACTTGATAGAGAAATGTGCATATAGTACTAAGTTCATAATAAAACTCATCTCAACTCAACATGAGCACCTCGTGTTGCGCAGCAAACATCTAAACGGTAGTCCATTTCTTGCCACACATGAAGCAACTGTTCCCTAGATATTGATCTCACAGCTTCACCAATTCGATATCTGAGATCTCCAAGAGTAGGCGGCATAGGCATAGGTAGGACAAACACTTTATCTTTTATGTAACCCCATAGATGAAAATCAAAAGGGGTAATTTGTTTGGTGATCTGGGAGGCCACATACGTTGAACAAGATCCTGTTCTCCACCTCTTCCAATCCAACGTCTAGGAATGGTCTCGTTTAGATAGCGCCAGACCTCTAAGTGCCAGTGAGGCGGGGCACTATCTGATCACCCACGTACGTCCGATGTAAATGTCCAGCGTATCCAAGACGCGTTCATACAGTCCTAGAAAATCTACAACACAGGCCAGCAAGAGATATTCATGCAAGAGATAGATAGATGGAAGCACCTGTGGAGCCAAGTACCTGAAGACCAATGGCCACATACCATCACACAAACTCTCCAACACAATGATGTCACATCACTTACTTACCCTAACATTGTTTCCATCTTGAGGTATCTACTTCTTCTACCCGTCACCACTTGTACTGTGGAACGAGCAAATTCCAGGCTTAAGTTTGTTAAGAGCTGCAGAAGAGGCACTATGGGCCAGAGCAGGCTAAATGCGTTACTCATGATCTTCGTTCACAAAGACATTGTTGCTAACCTGAGCATTGACAAGATCATTGACCGTTTTGCTAAGTCCAAGCCTCGGAGAATGAGGCTGACAAACCCCTTAGTTTGAGTAACGTTTGTACATCATAACGACATTAATCATTTTACAATATATTTATACCTGTATTTATCTGTAATATCTATGTCTGGCACCAACTATCTATTATACATTTAGTTTTATGGGTTAATGATATCTCAAAATACTAACTATACACATACTCACATAACATATTATTATACATACTTAATGATGTGAATAAGTTATACACTATTATCTAATTACAATAAATTAATTAAGCTTTCCAGTTTAAATTTAAAATCTCACAAAATAGTGTATGACTTAGTCAAATTTATTTATATTATATATCATGGAGTATGTTGACAAATACGTTTTTAATATGAACTCTGAAAACATTAAATGTATAATAATTACATACTTTAAATTTATTGTAAAAGGAATTAAAAACAACATTTCTAATTATGTTTCTTTTTAAAAATATTAAAAATAAATATAAAAGCAGTCAACTCGATCAGTATATCTGTTTTTTGGTCCCTTAGGCATCATATAAGAATCAATTTTTGTAAAAATTTATTAAAATGTATTATATATAGTAATCTAGCCTTTTAGGTCGTAGGTATAGGTATGAACAATGTATCATTTTTTTGTATAAATAAAGTGTGATATTAAAATAAAGGTTAAATTGACTTATTCCTTAATTATAAAAAGCGTAAATGCTAAAATATATGTGTATAACGGAACAATGTTTCTAAAATAATAGTCCAAAGTTAAAATACGTGTCAAATTTCAGAGTTTTATAAATTGCGCGCATCCCCTTGAAGAATTCCTAGATACGGGCCTGACAGTGACCTTTAAAAAAATCTAGTTCCTATAAATGCAGAATTGCACAATAAATTTGCATAATACTTTTGAATATCGCATAATATTTGATTAAGGATGTGAAACCAATTAAATATATATCTTAATGATTAAGGCACAAAAGACTATCCACAGAAATACATTCGAAAGGATAAATTTTGGTTTGTAAAAAGAAACATGAAAATTCCGGGAAGTATGAATAAATAGTTGTGAGAGGAGCAATAAATAACGATATAATTATATATCCTTCAGATACACAAGACTGGTCAATCAAGATACTAAGTAAAAGAACTAGATAATATTGTCATCTTATTTATTGAACTGGATAATTCGATATAAAATTTGTTGAAGTATTCCTCATGTTTGTAAATTAAATAAACTTTTAGTTGTTCAGCTAGAAAATACTTTTTATAGTGTTAAGAGGAATTAAAATTTCAAATAGTTAAAACCTGTTGAGGGAAAAATAAAAATATTTTATAAAAAGTCTCTTAAGCATTCAAAATATGCATTATTTTATTAAGCAATATCATAATGTATTTCGATATATCATTTTATTCAAAATACTACAAATATAATCAAATATTTATAGCAGCATGGGACAATGCAAGATGGAGGATAAATTAAAATGTTTTATTAATATAACATCATATATTTTCAGTATTAACAAAAATTTTCGTAATTGTGTAATGATGATGATTATAATTACTTTTCTATATTTAGCTTAATTAAACATAATTCAAGAAAAAATTACACATATTTTAATATTTATTAAATTATGTCAGTAAAAATGTCAATTATTGATATGTAAAAATATTATTTACCGATTTAAAATAAGAGATTAATACAATCGTAAATAGGAATCAAGATAGACATTTATTATATTAAATCAATTTCAGTGAAAATGCTTAACTTCATACTATATCAACTTAAAACTTATATATTAAATCTTGAAACTTGTTCATCATATATTTAAAAAAATAAAAATCGATTATTGACACAGAAGTACACTAACACTGCAAGATTAGCAAATAGTTGACAGAAAAAGAAAAGAAAAAATAGTAAAAGATGACAAAAAAGATAGTAGTTAATAATTGCCTGTGTCGCTGCGGACCATAGATTTCTAAACTTTCAGTTACCGGGTTAACAGGTGCTCTGGAAGTAGTTCCGGTTCGTTCGGATATGTCACGATATTGTGTAGAACATCACATGACACGACAAATACCATCACCGTGTGAAGTTAGTACAAAAGCCGGGAGTTCGGCTTTTTTCATACAGTTACTTCCTACTTTCTCTGTAATCACAATAAAGTACCAGTACTAAAGTGTGGGTGTTTAGTGGTTTTACTTCATCCAGAATAATAGGCTGACTTCATATAATACAGAAACCTATCTTTACATAATATTGAGTAGACTGGCTTGAGGTTATAGCAACTAATCGTGTGAAAATTATTTTAAGTTAAAATATAGTAGCATACTCTAAAAATAAACATTACGCCTATATTTCTGGCGTCATGTTTTCTTAATATATATTTGTTTAGTACAATTTTTAGCAGACAAAAAAGTACATATTTAGATTTCGTTACGATAAAAGGCATTATTTAAAGTATCAAAATAAATATACAAAAGAGTTCGAAAATTATTTATAAGTGTTATGTTATCAATCATATATTGTATAGTATACCATTGTACTTTACTACAGCAGCACACGTATATTTTGCACTCGTTGGCCAAAAGTTAAAAGTTTATTATGTTTAAATTTAGTATACAAACTAAATATATATGTATATATATATATAATTTATTTTGGACAGGGAAATGCACTCCTAAATATTTACGTGTATAATTAATTGGAACTATTATAATAATTTTATATTACCTCGGCTTCAATTATATTATATCGCTTTAAATAAAGTTCTACATTATACTTAGTTAATATATTTTCTGACTGATAGAAGAAAATTGAATAATTAAAGACGTTACACTAATACCTAATTGAAAATTACATTTAAAAAGTTTTAAAATAATTAAAAACGCTGTAAATATTCAGCTAATATCTGAATTTGTATAATATGATAATATATGAATTTGTTTTTTTTAATTAAAAAAAGTATCATACACTTGTTTCTATTCTACCACAATGAAAACACCAATGCCTCTGGCTCTCCCATGTCGTAAATACAGACGCAAAATAAAAATAAATTTGACAATGTTGAAAAGCCATAGAAAACGACCCGACTTTCTTTGATCACACCAAAACACCACGCCCAACGAATTGATCCTTAGTCAAAATGGCTAGACTAACTTCAATCATACAAAAAAATATAACTGGAGACCAAGTAGAATCAATTTATAAATAAACTTAGGTTTGCGGAAATGACTAGAGACTTGTTTCGATCATACCAATCCTAGATTTTTCTCCGCCAGAAAAAACTACCCTTTTATATATATAATATATATATACAAAAAGATAATATATTATAATATTATAAAAATTATATATAATATTATAAAGATAAAATTGGATTTACTTTATGTCTTCTTAGTGAGCGCTATGTATTATGGTCAAAAAAAATTCTTCAAAGCCAACGACTTTTATTTAATGATAAGTTAAAATATTTATTCATTCAAGCAACTTAGCGTCTAAAACTTAAAAAATACGAATGCTAAAATTATAAAATATATAAATATTGAATAATTAGGTTAAACTATTTTTAAATAAAACAAATCATATGTCGTGGGGCTTTATGAAGTTGGAAAATTACATAAAATAAAACAATCAAAGAATCGATTTTATAAGCATCAAATATTTGTATAGATTTTTTCTGTTTAATTTAATATTAAAACAAAAGCGATTAACGTTTACTTTAAATTCGACGGTTATCTTCACTCTTTTAATTTTTTTAATAAAAACTGGAATATTTAGATGAATAAACTTTGAGTACCTTTATTGGTGTCTGGATGTACTGTTGTTTTTTATAATTGTTCACCATTTATTTTTTCTGTTCTCTCATTCTTTTCACAATCAATAAACACAATACTTTCGGCTATAACAGAAATGTTATTACATAGTATTGGTAAAAGGGACTTTTAATATTTATGTGTTAAATTAAATTATACCGCGTTAAAAACTTTCGAAATGAGCCGAATGGCACTAATAACTATGTTTTGTACATAGGTAGCTTTTAGTCGTAAAGCTCAATGCAGAGAAACAAAATGTGAGGAATTGGGTATAACCTCTTGATTTTTTTACTGCTTATAGTGAACAGTTTCATTATTATCTTTATAAACAAGCTTTTAGTTGAATTTATTGTTGAAAAAACAATTTTCTATTGCCAACACAATTTTTCAGTATTAATGTTTCAATTCAATTCCCAACAGGAATCTGTTTGGAAAAATAAGAAGAGAATTCTCTTTTCTATTGATATATTTAATCGATCTTCAACTACTGTTCTTTTACAGATAAATTACAGTTGTTGATGAAACTTTAAAATATGCAAACAGTGTTAGCTAAATGCGAGCAAAATAAGTCCAAGTTCTATTGTTAGTAATAATGATTGTCTTAAAATTTGGAGATTAAAGTAAGGTTATCTCTATTTATCAGTGTACTTTATTGCCTTTAAATGTGAATACGTTAAAGGATATCATTTTATTCTGCAAAAACCATAAATAATTTTATTTTGTAACAAGTCAGTTTGGAGAAGAAGAAAATGTATTTGACCAGACCACCGTTTCAGTGCAAACATCAAAGCATTTTGACGGTAATTGATTTCAAATTGTAATTCGAAATACTTCGAATGCTTTATACAAAATACGTTTTTTTACAGTTTTCCTTATACTCTGATTTTCATATTCCTGATAACTTTCGTTAAGCTTCATTTTTTCAATTAATTTAAACTGTACTTTTAAAGTCCAATGACAGCAAACTTATTTAGATTAGGTTTCTTGGGACAAGTATTAAAATATTCTATTTATTGAGTTTATAGTTATATAGTTGTATTAAAACATATTTACTCAGATTTCCGTAAATATGGGGCAATTGTGTCTATTAAATAGATTAAAATACCCGGAAAGATTAAATAATCACAAGCTTAACAACATCAGCTGTTAACATTATATTTATATAAAGTGAATGGATTATATCTAAACAATACAGTTTTACTATTTGTGTTCTCTTTACTTATTGTACTAAATGTCAACAGCTGACGTAATGTTAATAATCTAAAATGTGTTATGCTCTACAATAGTTAGGGTTATACATATTTTGTCTGAAAATAAATTGAGAAGTTTTCGAGAATATTATTTTAAAATTTTTTTTATGGAGTAAATGGATTAATATGTATTTGTAATGTATGTAATGTGTGTAATGTTAATATATGTATTGTATATGTAATAATAGTAATATGGAGTAAATATGTTATCTTACACTGAACTAAACATGATCCTTATATTAATTTAAGTTAAAACTTATATTTTCTCGAATATCATTGGTCTAATTTTTACAGAAGTGGTTGCTTGGTTGATTTAAAACTGGTGAGATATTATACAATTTATTGTGCTTTATAATCTTAGTTTTTTAGAAGTATCACCAAAACATTGAGTTATTTAGAAAATTAGAGAAAATATTAAATATCACAAAAAAACACACTTAAATCAAATTTTGATTTACTAAGAATTCAATTGTTATACACAAAATAGGTTTTACTACTCCTTATGACCTTGCTGAAAATTAGGAAAACTTTTATCGCTAATGATTAGTTAATCTAAATCGTAAATTCGAGAATAAAATATCGCTATTCATTTTTTCTATAATATAATAGTAAAATAATTGCGACCCTGAATGTCAAACCATCGAGAAGGCGCAAACGTAAATATTCAGCATAAAACAGTGTTTTAATCAGATTTAAACGGATTCAAACCGATTGAGTTTCGCTTGGTTATTAAGGGAAGGTAAGCCTACTGATGATGAACATTCTAGACGACCCACCTCCAACAAAAAAAAATTCCGAATTATTTTTTAATTATCACTAAAATTATTAAAAGAATTTTTTATTATCTGTACTGTTTGTATATTATGTTAGACGCTCAGTTAAAATAACTGAAATAACTCTCAAACTAATTTTTCTAAATATTAATTATTATAATTTAGAATAAAATGTTGTAATAAGACGTTTTCATCCAGCATCATCATTTTCCAGAATTTAGTCGGTTTCGTACTTCCATTAATATTTATTGCCGTCGTACTATACTATCGAGGAAACCCTTACTTTTTGGAGCAGTCTGGTAATGACCAATTATTCTCACGCACATAAGAAAGAGGCAGAATTGTTTGCCTCCCTGTGATAAACTAAGTAGAACAAACTTTCAGCTTGACAAATATCGTTAACCCATCTTCAGTAATGAATTATTATTAATTCCTAATGTGTTGAAACATCACCCCGGCAATAGCGCCCGATTTACAAACCATCTAACAAGACTTGTTGACACCAGCAACTAATCCCTTAGATGAGTATTTGACAGACAGTGGGGTAGGTATTTAATTACGACTAATGAATACTTCGACAAATCATTAACTAAACATTAACTAAAAAAAAACTATCTATCATATAATAACACAATATAATATATCACATATAATACTACAAAATAACTATTTAAAAAAGGAAAACCTGACCTGCTCATAGACACGGGAGGAGGTAATGTTTCACTTTAAAAACATATTGATTCAATTGGATAATTTATTTTATTGAGTTGTACAAACTTGACAGACCGACTTACTGGACAAGATTAAGCATCGTTGTGAATTCGTCAACTGATAATTGATTCGGATCATCCCTTCGTAGTTTGACAAAGTCTTGGTGAATACGCTAGATAATAGGGTGAAAAATTAATGACATTACTAATTATGACATAAGTTGGAAGTTTTATATTAAGTCTGAAACAAAAATTAAAATAAAATAGCCTATGTATCTAAATACATCAAAACAAAAGAGTCTTCTATAAACGAATGACAGAGAAAAAAACCATTTAAATATTTGTAAAACAACAAATTATGAATTTAAAAAGAATAAACGTAAAATAAATTATTCAAACCATCCATTAATTATAATTAGAAATTATTACAAAAAAGCAAACAATTTCAAGATATATTTCTAAAAATTATGAAGGATGCGATGATTTAAGTAGTTAAACAGTATTACCACTATTTTTTCAAAAATAAAACAGAAATGTTGCGAATATTTTCGTCTATATTTAGTATACATACATCTTCATACTGAAACTGCATGTACATATGTATAATATAAAGGAAAACATTCGCAACAATTCTGTCCCATCGCTAAAAAAATCGGGTTGATACTCTGTTCAACTATTTTGATCAAATGTCAAGATACAATTTTTATCACCGGGTGATTTACGTTTGCTTTGAAGCACTGTAAATATTTTTCACATATTTAATACCCCAAACACATAAAGCAACAAGAACAAAGAATACTACCACAGTTTCAGATCTTTCCGATAAACGTTCCCAAACAAAGAATTAAATTACATCAGTAGAAACATTTAATGATATGATTTTATGTTTTTAGTTTTGTTTAAGCATCGTGGTAGACCTAACTTATTTACATTCTATTTGAATGACAACATTTTACACATAATTTTTAAAAAAATCGACAAGTGTTGCATTTCTGAAGGTAGTTCTGACCTTTCAGACAACATAAATTCATTTTTAATTATATGTTTATATGTGTATCAGACCTGCTCGAACAAAATTAAATAACCAATATTTGGTATCACAAATTGCCGTAGCTTTCTGAAATTGACCTTAGTAAAATATGTGAAGCAATAATATTAAAAAAAATTGAAAACAATTTTTTTATAAAGCATAAAATATGAGAATTCCATAAAACTTTATATAAAGCAATTTCATCTATTTTGACAAATACAAAATTATAACAATATAACCTCAAGTCAATGTATCAATGTAGTCAATAAATGTCACTTTATATAACTTGCTAGCTACATCAATTAATTTGATAAGTAGTTTAACTAAATACTAATGTTAGAATGTCATGAATTGATTAGAAACGAAATTAGAATTGTCATATTTATTAATTTATACCGCAGTAAGTTTTATTTTCAAATCGCACCATTATCAGTAGTGAAGATATAGACAAAAACACGTATTTGAGTCCACATTTGCGGCTCTAGACCACGTAAAAATGGAATTTCAAACATTAACTACTCTATTACATGCGATAGCAAGTTTAGTGAATTGACAATGGTGTAGAGTGCGCACGAATCCCACCGTTCGTAGTAATAGTTATAAGCATCATAACTTTATTAACAATTATCTCCTAAATACCAAAATCGAACTTAGCATTATTGATTTACTCGGAAACGACATTGTCATTGTTAAAATTAGCATACAGGGGACATAGCAACTAAAAATATTATTTTAATTGGAGAGGTAGAGGGGGCATAAGGGGAGTAGAAGAGGGGAAGGGTATAGGGCAAGTAGAGTGTAATCCAGAGTCTACATAACTCTTACTACTTTTAGAAAAAGAAAAAATAACAACATTTTATAGAGTCTCGTAGTTATGTTAAAGTCATTTAGGTTAAGTTAAGATAACTGATTTTCTTGGGGATATTATAATTCCATCAATTTTTGAAACCCTACATTTGATTTAATTAGATTTTAATGTGACATTTGCTTTAATATAGCTTTAGATTGTAATTTTACATTATCTTTAATATAGTTATATTTTAATTTCCCTTTTTCTTTATCAGATTTTAATTTGACCTTACTTTTAATTTGATTTTAAATTATAATTAGATTTTAGCTTCTATTTGATTTAAAATTTTAATACTATCTTAGAATTTATTTTATTTTAACCTAATCAAACTATCAAGCAATTTTTTATTGTACATGTAAAATGGAGCCTAAAAGATCTAGCATCAAATTAAATTTAAAATAAACATTATAATTTGTTTATTACAATAGAAAAATGGATATAAAAGTTTTCAAAATTCAAGAAAATACAGTTTTTTATTTGTACTATTAATTTAATGAGTTAATTCAATTAGACCAAATTACACAAAAAACTATAAAAATAATCACAAATAATATTGCGAATTAAAAAACAAACATTAAATAACACATCTTAGATATTACACTATAGAAACAATTAACAGTCGTTAATTATAAATTTTCATAAAATAAAGATTCTTTTTAATTTACAATAGGTATGTCATAGAAAACAGACAGGTTCTGCTATAAATTGGTTGTGTGCATGTATAATGGAGGATATCGTGTTACCGATCGTGTTACTCGCTCTTTTACAACATCCTATATGTTCGTGATACTCAAATGGAAGGCTTTGCTCATATATTGTTTTGTCGATATAACATTAAACATCTAAATAGATTGAATTCACTCCATTGTTTAGATTGACATCAGTTCACAAATAATATATAAAGCGTAAAACAAAACAGAAACCGGTGTATTATAGATTACAGTTGACCAGTCAGATGAAAACGTCAGAAAAGGGAAAAAGTATTAAACAGTAAATTTCTATTTAATTAAATATTAACAATTTTGACAATTCAAGAAAATTAAAGGAATCTATTTTAGAGTGTAACTAAATATATGCATATGGTAATATGAAAAATATGCCATGCTTTAAAATAAATCTTTTGGACATTTCAATGAGTCAAGGACACGTATTGGAATTCATGGTTTCAGGAAAACATGACAAAACATCAGGATGTCGAGATATGTCGAAAAAAAAATTATCGCGAAGTTTCTGAACTGAATTAAGAATAACAATAAATCAAATCAGTAGTTTAAAGAGGATTTTCTTCAAAAACTAAAATCAATACATGTAATTTCGATCAATATCCTGTATACATCCTAAACAACTTGTTATTGTCATAATATTACACATTAGGGAATGAAGTTTGTGACCATCAGCTATTGAGCATCAGCTATTAAATACCATCTAGTGAGTATAATATCAATATTAATATAAATTTCGCAGTCAGATAGAAACTAAGCAGAACAAATATTTCATTTCCTAAATTGTCTAGTTTTAATTTTAATGTGTTGTGACTAATAAATTTTTAAGTTATTCATTTTTAATTAATCTTATAGCTTGCACTTTTCTTAGTACATTCCTTGTCTTTAATTCTTACATAATACATTGTATATCAATATTATTTATTGTACTATATCTGATTATTACCTTTCCCAGATATATTATGTGATCTCAACTCAAGCGCAGCTAACTATATACCGATATATGTTACAATTTGGATTAATTTTATCTTATCGTGTGCACGAGTGTTGCAGAAATTCATGCGTTTATTAATCATCAATTAATCAACGTTGAAAAATATTATTTAAAATTATTTACTAAATTTAATTTGGCAGGCAGTAGCTTTTTAACTCTTTATTTTTTTGTATAATTATACTGCCGGAGAAATTATCGTTTATTTAAATCTTAACGATCTATTAACGACCGATGTATTATAAGAAGTTAACATAATGCATTTGTCTATGATAGCTTAATATATTAAGCTAGACTATATATATATAAAATAATTAACCATAGTAATACAATATACACAGTAATCGACATGCATAATGGAACATTAACTATATAAAAAAAAACATTTTGCCTTCATAGTATTACTCCGTGCAAAAAAAAACCGACTCAGATCTTCTTACTTGATACAAAGTTCGGCAAAAAGTTACAAGGAAGAATTTTCTACCCCGCAAATGTAGCAAATGAGGTTTAAAACTGTTAGATATACACGTGGAAATAATCTAATATTAAGTGTTTTGTTGACCTTATTCAAAATATACAATGTACGGCTATCCCATATCTTTCATAAAATACTTTTACCACTTTTAATGCCTACATTCGTTATTAATATTAGTTTAACATGGTATAACATATTTATTGTCAATTATACCTGCATCAATGTTTACTTTTATGTTCAATACGGTTCTTTATTAATGCATGATTACGTTTTAAGGCGAAACATCGTTTTCTCATCATATTATTCAGTACTGTTGATTTGTTTAAATTATGCAAAGTCGCCACAGATTAATAATATGAAAATTTATTATGCTACAAAATACTAGTATAAATATTTTGTGTTAAAATATATATAATAATATATTTAATACAGTTATTATATTAGTAATATTACTATATATATACATTCACACATTATCATCTTATATTATAATAAACATTATGAAAGATAAATTAAATTATTTATATTATTTATAAACACACACAGTACAAACAAGATCTATAAAATTCATATTTCCTAAACATGATAATGTTAGGTTTCTTATGCGAATAATATAATATAACCCAAATTGCAAGAATAAAAATATGAGGAAAAGATAACATAACCAAATTTGAATTTATAAATATATAGGGCAATTTTAATTCCACAAAATTAGTTTTGTTAAGTTTAGCAGTGAGGCTTCATAATCCTGTTTCCTGGATTTTAATCTAAGTCACGTAACTTTTTAAACCGTCATGATCTATTTGTAGACATGAGTCATAAATCTATTTATAAATGTGGTGGTCGACCCTTTCTATATTATTTATAAGAAATACAGAATTGTTTTATTCTTTTGATAAAATGATAATGTTAGGTTTCTTATGCGAATAATATAATATAACCCAATTTGCAAGAATAAAAATATGAGGAAAAGATAACATAACCAAATTTGAATTTATAAATATATAGGGCAATTTTAATTCC
>JAUZND010092143.1:0-14762 GCA_034780555.1 Coelogynopora nodosa | reverse complement strand
GTATTTTTTGTAAAAAATATTTTTGCTTGTGCGCTTCTGACGTCTTCGGACATGCAGCGCGTTATAAATACATAATAGTAATAATAAAAATAACGTCGACATCGAGTGTAGAAACATCATCAGCTGCACTCCCTCTCTGGCATCTATACTATAACGCTTCTCTTACGAGTACCTATGGTGGAATAAATTCCATATAGATGTATTCCGCGAATCAAATGAGGATGAAGAGTTGCATACACATGCAACGGCAACGGGAGAAACAGCCGATGCCGGTATACGATGACAACGTATGGCGAAAACTATAAACATGAAGAAGAATAAAAATAAATATAGTAAATCAAATGAACGCAACCATCGACTTGCGATTAAATAACTGTCAGTATGCTATATGCAGTATACTGACCATGTACCAAGAGTGAACACTTCAAATCTTTGAAGATAAAAATATTCATAAGGTAATTTAAAAAGTCCATTATGTTGATTTGTACCCGCTAAACAATGTGAATTTATGCAATGCACCTATCGAGTTTTTTACAATCTCATCTTACAACGAATATCTCAACCTCAATTACACTATGCTTTATCTGCGCTGAAGAGTTGTCGAAGCAGATGGAGCGGTCTTTGCAGTGGCTGATCACAAGGTTGCCTCAGTCAACAACTGAACGCATTCACTCTGCTACAATTTTTCACTTATACTAGGCAATACACAGAATAAGGCAGGTGTGCACATGTATCCCTATCGAGCTACTCTCTCCAATCTTCTCCTATTTTACGGAGCACATAAAAGGAAACAACTCGCGGCGTGGAGTGCTACAAGGACAGTGCTGGGAAGATGGTTGATGTGGCCAATAATTATGGTTACAAACTTCGACCGTACTTTGTGAAGGGGGGTTGCAAGAGTGTTGATCTCTACGGCCCTCTCTGGCTACCTTTTATATGACTAAACAAGGCACGTATCTACTTAGTCAACTGGATATGCATGTGGAACTTATATGCAGCAAACCGGAATTTTAACAGTTTAGTATTGAAGCCGCCGACTCTACCGCTCGTGTTGTCAATTATAATGGAAACGGCACTCATAATGCCCTATGTCATACTTATAGTTCCAAAATGAGCACTTATACTATCTACACGGGATCACAGAGTTATATTTCTGATGAACTATAACGCGGACATATACTCAAGATAATTATTTTTGGTTTGGTTGAGAATAAGGTGTTAACGTTAATGTTGAAGCAAACCCGTTCGACTTTCAGTATTTTGATAACTCCAAAATTGCTCTCTATTAAGAAAGGGTGACTAGTACCTTTAGCCCAATCACTCCCGTTTGCAAAATGTTTATGTGTAAATGAATACATGGCCCAACTGACGCAGGGACTTAAACTCTCTTTAACCGGGATGAGAGTATCGACATTAGTCTAAAGGACTATGCTGCAGGAGATACAACGTTTTTGCCTTCAATATCACACCAGACTCGACAATTAGCAGGCATGCTCAACCCACACAATGATGGCCATCCACGACTGGAATCCATGTTTAAGAAGACACTTACTGCAGTAATAAATCTTTTGATTATGGCCGTATTTGATGGAAAAGTTGGAATGAATTATGACCTCCAGGTTATGGTTGACTACAAGGGATTACAGCACTATTCTCTGTACCAGTGAACTGCTACGGATTGTGCGCCGATGCTTTCCTCACCTATCCCCACACTGCTATATGGCTATATATATATTGCCGTTTCTGAACTGCTGATGTCAGGCAGATCATCGATTATGCCATCGCTCCCTCGAATTGATTGTGATTACTGACACTGCTGAATTTCCGTGCCGAATACCTGCATTCTTTAAGCCGATGGGGCACCGGGAATGCTTCGATTCCTTTGTACAGATGCCATGCCACGTGTCTTGTTCTGGATGAATAAACATTGTCTTTGTGGTTACAATTACAATAAATAAATTTCACATTCATTCTAATCAACGTATTATTATTGGTGAACTCTTTAATACTATTACAGGAAATCTTAGTTCTGCTAGAAATTCTGACATTGTTGTACAAGCCTTTCTGAATAAAGCACTCCGCAGTACGCGATAAATGTATTTATGTACTCTCTGCTGTAATATGTGTTATACACTTATATTAATAAAAATCGAGCCTAACCAAATAAGAAAAGGATTTTTCTCTCTGCATAAATATAAGTTAGTTGGTAGAAATTATAAGGTGATAACATGCCTTTTGAAAGCGGTTATAATTCACGTCGGGGTAGTAACGGTAATGATTTTAACTTTTTCATTTGCGTTCAACTGGAATATGCTGTATACAACGAAATCCACGATTTGATAAATTTAATAGCAAGTTAGCTAAGGTGTATGTCCAACAAAGCTCAGATGTTCTAGTAAATTTCAACAAGAAATGGGTACCTTAGTTATTAAACACAATTCGTTTGGTGAAAAGTTATTTTTTGATAAAGCCAGTAGAATACAACTACAAACCTATATTCAAGAAATTCTCAATCTTAATCAATGAACGTGATGAGTAAAATAATGTGTGGGTGACGGCCGCGACAATAATCACAGAATATAAACAAGAATGCTTTGCGTGTTTTTCTTTCTCATACGCGAATCACGTCAAGTGTATAGAATCACCTTGTTGACTTTTTGTGGTTGGGAGCGGAGAATGGAGCCAATAGTTACGTCAAGTTAGTGGCACGTCACACTGTTGAAATTAATGTCATGTCATTCATTGCTTAAGGTAATACTTAACAATTAAGTATAATAATAATAATTAATAAGTGTGGAAGAATTCTTCTTCGCTACGGACAAATGGAAGTTCGCTGTCAAAGAACGCGGATTAAACATGGACTTTAAAATATATCGACATTAATCAATAAATTTTCAGAGCGGTTACTCCTACGATTCCGAGATTGTGTTGCCACAATAGAACGTTGCAATTCCTTCGAAGAGTCGCTTACGTATATCTCAGGGTTTCTGAACTATGTACATCTGCCCACCTACAAATACTTCACACTGTGACGAAAACGAAGGAGGAGGAAGGACACATTGAACTGAAGGAGCCAGACAGTGAGCGCATGCATCATTAGGACGTTAATCTGACTGATATTATTTTCTACTTAAATTACAGACATTCAGAATTTTTTTATTGACAATTGTTGTGTTCTAGCACTACTTGCAATCCTGACGTCAACAGGGAGACAAGGGTACCTGATGAGAGCTGAATAGCTCAAAACCGGTAGTGCTCTGTCTCTCTACTGTTTGTACTGGCTCAGCGGTTAGTGGTGACTTATTATTAATATAGGCTTGATATTTGAGAGACTGGAATTTTTTGAAAAGATTTTCTTTTAGTTTATATGGAGTTTTGGGCTAGTTATATAAAGCAAAGAACTAGAAGAAAAACGTCGAAGAAATTCCATTGC
Source organism: Coelogynopora nodosa (assembly GCA_034780555.1). Lineage (NCBI taxonomy): Eukaryota > Metazoa > Platyhelminthes > Proseriata > Coelogynoporidae > Coelogynopora > Coelogynopora nodosa. The sequence goes on along the minus strand of JAUZND010092143.1, from coordinate 11,329 downwards.
CTAATCAGTATTGAACTAGAGAATTTATTTGTCTGTAATACCAATCTAGGTAATCGATATTTGGTTTTTCAAATAAACTCTATTTTTAAAGATTTTTCTCTCTATCTTTATATATGTGAATGTATATGAAAAGTATCCGTGCCGAATTTGGTGGGCGGCTTTGGACTACCATTCCTTTTAAAACATAATTTTGTAGTAGTCAGTTACATACATGCCCCTACACATCATCCTCCTCCTGACTCTTTCTAAAAATAAATTAATTAATGGATACATTTTACTTTACATTTTTTAACTATATTGATACATTTGTATTAGCATTTAAAACACATTTATACTTATAGTAGAATATATTTTGTAGAGTACATATAGTAGAATACATATAGTAGAATACATATAGTAGAATACATATAGTAAAATACATATAGTAGAATACATATAGTAGAATACATATAGTACAATACATATAGTACAATACATATAGTACAATACATATAGTAGAATACATATAGTAGAATGCATAAAGTAGAATACATATAGTAGAATACATATAGTATAATACATATAGTATAATACATATAGTAGAATACATATAGTAGAATACATATAGTAGAATACATATAGTAGAATACATATAGTAGAATACATACAGTAGAATACATATAGTAGAATACATATAGTAGAATACATACAGTAGAATACATAAATAGAAAACATAATATTTACTAAAACTATATCATAGTATGGTCAGAAATGCTTTATACTCATAGCAGGAAAAGTTTAACAAAAGTGACTTCCATCAAGATTTAAAACGCGTAAATAAATTAATTTATCCCCCACATTACATGAAATTAAAACTAATTTATATAAGACAACATATATTCGAGACAAACAGTTTGATCGCCTCATTGTCTACATTGCTTCATGGAAAAGTAACTTGCCACATTAGAAGAGTTCCCATGCTGTCCGAAGTAGACCACATTGCATCTTACTAAACATTTATAGCGTCCTGGGTCGAAATCCGCCATCTTAGCTTCCGTTTCATTCCAATTGTAAGCGATAGTGTTGGCTGCAATCTAATCCCAGTAGATACATTTTAGAAGATTAAAGTTTTAAAACATATGTCTTAGTTTAGAAAATTGTCGCAAACATAACTCCCGTAGTGTTGGATTTAGATCTGGAGTCGACGTATTTTGCAAATAGTCGCTAACTCCTTTTCCATGGTATAACAATATCCAATTACTTTATTGTTTGGAGAACTAATTGAATCCTTTACACTGATGAATTCAAATGATTTAAAGATTAAGCTTGCGTAGTTGACTGCCGAAGTCATGTCGATTAAATAGGGAGTCTTATCCGCTGCCTTAAAACGACGATGGGGCCACATTCACCTCAGGCAAACTAATAAAAAATAGTGGCTCAATTATCTTGTAGGTTTCCATTGTTGTCTTTTAAGATAAATATCTTTGTAATTCTCCATTTGAATATGATTTATTCAGATCGCTTGGACGTCCTAAGAGATGTTTACTGTTCCGTGCAATGAAGAAGAATGGGAAGCCTTTATACCAGAAACTAGCTGAAATTTCTTACTAAATTCTTAACGCTCATTGGTCAATAGCAGGTTGACGAAAAAGGAGGTGACATAACACTTAATGATATTAATATATTAATATATTAATGATATTATTAATGATATATAACACTAAGTGACATGATGCGATACTTTATCAATAATTCTTACCATAAAGATAAACATAGATTAACCTTCTTCGGAAACCCATCTCCTTATGGAATTACCAAATCGACTAGGGGACCCCAAATTCGAAATCGTCGCCCCGAAGTAACTGGAAACGACCTAGCAGAGATTGACCAATTGAAATAATAGTTTCGGGCGGTGAGTCATTGTGAGTGGTCCAAGGCCCTATGGGAAGTAATGGGCTGAGCCGATTAGTAATGTTACAATTTTTAGCCGCGTTAGATTAACTCCCGATATACTACTTTCTTCATATAATTACATTAAGTACGTAAAAATTCTAGCTTATTCGATTTGGTTGATTGTCTTACACGTTCGAAAATAGCCGGTTTGTACTAAGCAAGTTAAAAGAATAAGCATTGTCGTGTTGCAATAATTGTACTATCAACTAAATCTAATCTTAAAAAAATTAAAACCATTGAAACGCTGATAATATACGACTTTTCGGTGGGTTACACAAGTTCTACTTTCGTTTTATTTTGAAATTTAACAAAAAATATTTATTTACATTTAAAAAAGAATATATTAAAAATAAGACGGATATATGTGAATATAAATGATGTTTTAATTTGTATATTTATAATTTCTGAAGAAAATTGCTATATAATTACTTTTTAAACAGATACAATTTTTTTTTATAATTTTATATATAATTATATATATATATATGTAATTATCCTTAAATCTATAGAACAAATGTCATAACCACATATTATATACATATTATAGTATTAATTAGAAAGTATGAGTTGATAGATTTGTTTTATAGATAAATGTAAAGTTTAATAGTTTGTCTAATAATATTATAAAAATCAACCAATCAATTTATTTTAAAATATTATATATATAATATTTATTGAATGATATATATATATATATATTATATAATATTATATATATAAATAATATTGAGTCGATGTATTATATTATGAATGTGGAAACTGAGTTAATTCTACATTTCTTTCTTATTTAATTTTTTTTGTCCGGCTTTAAATTTTGTTCATAATGAGTGGGAATAGCACTATCTCTTTGCTCGATGTTCTAATCATCAAAACTTCTAACAACATATTTTTAATGTTCACGGCAAAGCTACTCATACAAACTCATTTTCCCTTTTGTTCTGCTGATATTAAAATTAGTGTTGCATGAGTTTTTTTTCTCTATGTGAGCTCTTCTCGTTTGTAATAATGAAGCCAGCAACGATAAATTGAAACTGTTGTTATGACGTCTCTTCTGCTTTTTCATTGCTTATTCAATTGTTTTCTTTATAAATTGTTGCATATTCATTGGGTTTCTCTTTCTACCTGTCTCTTGTTAATATTGATGAGATCAAAATGTGAACTCAATAATTATTTTTTTGATTAATTTTTCTGTGCACTACAGAATTATACAAGATATTTTTGTCTGTTTAATCAAAAAGGATATATCCAATGGCGAACTATTTGAAAAATCCCAAATTGATGTTTATTAGAAAGAGTTTGTTATTTTTGTAAATTATACATTCAATGAAGTCTCGATTTACTCCTTAATATACTATTATACATATCCATTTACAATCTTATTTACCATCTCATAACTCTCTTACATATTATTTATTATATGGTATAAATTATATTAAGAGTATATATATAATTTAGACTTTGGAAATTCAAATAATCAAATAAGTTTATCAAACTTTAAAAATATTAAATTTATACAAATATTACTTAAAGTAGAGTACTTTTTCTAATTAAAAAGATTAATTTGTGTTTCACTAATATGAAAGAAAATATATTATAAGTCATACCGTATTTTATAATTAAAATTTGTTTGTAAAAATGTTCATATTATGCCATTTTATATTATTACGTTTTAAGAAAAGAAAAATATCTTATGAATTTTCTATTTTGTCATTATTTTTAATATGCAATGCATTATAAATCTTTTTATAGCAAAAACTACAGCGGATTCTTCTAAGTTATCGGATATCGACTGGTTGGTTATTATCAATAGATATTACGCCACAAAAGACAATAAAGATAAATATGGCGTGCCCGAAATGTTGATTCAGTTATAAAATTTTGATTTTACTTATACTTAATGGAACACATTTTAATGTAATTGTGTCTTACACGTATCACGTATATTTATATGCACAATATATATATATATATATATCACGTTATGCAATATTGTTAATAATTTAGAAAATAAATTAAATATAAGGAAATGTTATGAAAAAATGGTTTTTAAAGTTTTTATTGCAACACAATTATAGGAACATTTTAATATATTAATATATACATATATTAGGTTATATTACTTTAAATACTATACATAAAAACATAGCTTGAAACACACAACAAAATCTTTACTTTACAGTCAACACGTATCTACCGATGTACAAATTATTCAAATTTGGTTATTTTCTTATTGACGGGTGTCTGCAACAATAAATAAGCTTTAGAAACAATTCTCCAATGTACAATAGTTTTCAATTTAGGTGAAGATTTATCCTCTGAAAAATGAAGTTTTATTCAATGAATAAAGTGTGTCAAAAATCATTTGTGTTAAAATATTTAGGGTCACAATGTAGACAATTATTATAAATAATACTTCCATTGTATTTTTTAACATTTGTATTGATTTATTAAGGTATATTGCAGTTCAATGTACATTGCAGTTCAATGTATATTGCAGTTCAATGTATATTGCAGTTCAATGTATATTGCAGTTCAATGTATATTGCAGTTCAATGTATATTGCAGCTCAATGTACATTGCAGTTCAATGTATATTGCAGATCAATGTATATTGCAGATCAATGTATATTGCAGTTCAATGTATATTGCAGATCAATGTATATTGCAGATCAATGTATATTGCAGTTCAATGTATATTGCAGTTCAATGTATATTGCAGTTCAATGTATTTTGCAGTTCAATGTATATTGCAGTTCAATGTATATTGAAGCTCAATGTATATTGCAGCTCAATGTATATTGCAGTTCAATTAATAAAATAATTTATTGATTGCAATTTTTTTGAAAGTTGAACCTCAATATGGTTTTGGGGGTATTTAGACTTTCAAAAATTAACATGGGATGGCTATAACCTATAACCTATACATTTTTGCTCGAAATAGCTATATATTATTTTGTGGGTTACAAAATAAACCAGTGTTTTGATTTTTGTTTAATTTAACATTTTTGGGAATGATAAATTTTCTTTAAAGAATATTTTTCTATGCAGCAATTACATGAATGACAATAATTTTTCATTAAATATCCAAATTCTTAAAAATTATAATGCAATTTACATTTTTTATTTAATTATTTCACTTTATATCGAAGATTTGCATTCAAATAAACTCGTCTACGTCAACAACAACAACAACAACAAAACTTTTCTCAGCTTCCTTTTAATTTTAAAACCATTGTAGTATTTGGCACTTCTGAATATAAAAAAAATATATTAAAAAAAGCATACAGACAAAAAACTAAATTTTATTGAATTTAGAACTTCAAAATAAAGTATGTACTTATAATTATTACATCAATTTCGTCGTTGTACTCATCTGTTGTACTTAATTTTTGTACAACAACTCTATTTTTCACTATTGACATTGAGTTATATATTAAATATATAAATTTTTTTTCTTTCTATTATTAAAAATAAATATTATTATTTTTCTAATATACAAAAGTAGAATGTATTCATACCGCGTAATGTAATTTCTGAGTATGCAAATCAAAGACATTGCAATACTATATATTGATACATATATTATGTGTTGATATATTATTTAAAGTATGTGATGAAAATATACCTTATCAACAACAGGAATATATTCTGTTCTTATACTTGATATATTTAACCATTAAATAAACACATAATGTTTGTTTTGCATTCTTGAGATTGACATGCATTTAGCTTGAGATTACGGAAACGCTATTTTTGACTCTTTCGTGTTATCCCATATTTAATTTCTATTATAGTTTAGAAAGGAAATGATGAATTATTTTTCTCTATTAATTTCTTGGTCTGTTAACATATAAGTTACAAAATTGACCATAGGAAGTTGATTTCGTAATAATGACCCATTGCATTAAATTATGATATATAACTATACATATATATATATTTTACAAGATGAGAATTCAATAAATAACCTACATAAAACAGGAAAATGAATTACATATTAAATAAAGGAAATTATTACACAAACAGTATTGTTTCAGATTGTAAGAAACATTTATGAAAATACTAATAAATATTTATTTTTTCCGAGTGATCCCTTAACATATTCAGTTATGAAACATTAACCCAAAAATACAAAGTCGTTTAGAATATTGTTTTTAGAAAATAGTAGTAAATGAGTAATCTTTCTAACGCAGGTAAAATAGACCATGACTCATCGGCCCTGCCCATTTCTCTCATAGGACAATGACTCATCACCCTCCCTGAAATCGAACCCCCGCGACCTGAAGAAAATTATTATGAATTTCGCACCAACTTAAAAAAATTAAATGATAAGTCCCGTATCATGTCATCCCGCCTTGTCCCCTGAAGAAATGATTTTGAATTTGACACCAAATTTTTCTGCCAATTAGAATGGGGTATTTTTTTATTTTATAGTTGATCTATATGGCTTTCTATTGCCTGAATTAAACAAGGTCAATGTCGTTTCTAATTAATTCAAGGTCACGGAGTTCAATTTTGCTAATTAGAAATTGATCAGAAGTACCCTATTGGCAGTAATCGATCATTCAAGTACACTTTTAGATTTTTTAAGTTTTATATAAAGTAAGGGGTCACTTTTGTTAAATTTATTCTGCTATAAGTATACTGTAAGTATTTTTACCCATTCTATAGGTTTTCTTTTATCAGTACACTACTATAAGTATACGTATATTATAAATATACTACTAAAAAATTTAGTCGTAGCACGTTGCCCATAAGTTGAAAAAATTAATTCATTAATTCATTTATTTTTGTCCGGATGAGTCACGTTACTATTTTTAGCCCACTATAAGTATACGTATATTGTAAGTATAAAACTAAAAATTTACTAGCAGTAGCACGTTGCCCATAAAGTTGAAAAAGATAAAAGTCACAGGTCTGACAAACCCTTTTGAACCTCTTAAAAAACCCTTTTTTCTAGCAGAGTATAAAATACATAAAATGTATGTACATACTTATATTTGCGTACTTATAGTAGAATACTTATAGCATGAATAAAAATACTTCAAGTATACTTATAGTATGAATCAAAATATTTATAGTATACTTATGGTATAGATAAAAATATTTATGGTATACTTATAGTATGGATAAAAATATTTATAAAATATTTGTAGTTAAAAAATTTTAAAAAAATTGATCCCTCACATTATATGAAATTGAAAAAATCAATAATTGCACTTGAATGATCGACTACTGTCAATAAGGTACCTCTGACCAATATCTGATTAACAAAATTGAACTCCATGACCTTCAATAAATTGGGAAACGACATTGATCTTGTAAAAATCTGACAATAGAAAGTTAAAATCATTTCCTATGGGGACGGGACAAAAAGATATGATTCGGGACTTTCGGTTTAAAATTTTTTTTTTAATTGTGCGCGAAATTCAAAATCCTTTTCCTCAGGAAGGAGGTGGAGGAGGAGGGTGTTTTGGTTTCAGGGGAATACGGTTTCGGTTTCGAGGTCGGGGCGTTTCGTTTTTAGTTTCAGGGGGGGTGACGAGTCCTAAGTCCTGAGTGGGGGCGAGGGATTATGAGTCATACGGTTTAGGGGGTAGGGTGGGCCAGGCCGAAGAGTCATATTCTATTTTTAACTGCTTTAGAAATATCATGCTTATACTACTGAAGACAATAAATAACATTATATAGTAACTAATATCAATAGTATGGGGTCTTTAACTTAAGGTTAACAATAAAACCGTTAACAAAACATTACGATGTATTCGTTGTTAAAATACTTTTTTTAATAAGTTTGTACATAAAAATTCTTACCACGTGAAGATTTATTATAATAAAGTCTCTTTTCTTTTCCAGAATTATCTAGACATAATAAAATGATTGCATACAAAAATTTTATAATTATCTACAAAGACCAGTGTCATTAGAAGAACAATTTAATAAAAGTTGGAACTTTTTTTATATTTAGACATTTTAAAAAAAAATTCATAAGTTAAATAACATCTATTTAAATTATTTCTGTGTACTGAATTATAATTCGGCATTAAATTAGATATGTACTACACGATATTATTTAATAAATATAGTTTACTTTAATAAGCATAACAGTGCCGCATTTAAATTGAAAACAACTTTCAATACATATGTAAGATCATTAAATTAAAAGTTACTTATATATTTAATATCAAAATATATATTTGTTATACGTTTAATTTAACCGTATACCAATTAATAAATTACTTCATTTAATTTCTTAATATTTGCAAATCTGTTCTATTTAAATATATCAATAAAGTTATTAACATAAATATATATACAGTAACTGTAATTTAAATAGAGATCACTGTTGTGCAAACTAATGATTTATTTAAGGACATTTTCTTTAATAACTGCTACCAACTAAGTATATATCAGTTGTATGTGATTTTTTTGTTGCGTGAAATCTATAATAAAATTGTCATGAAATAGCTTAAATAAATAACTATCGCATATCATATGTATATTTATCATATGTTTTATTTATAACTTTAATTATTTTTATGCATATTTAGATATTTAATCAACATATTATGAGTAAGAAAGTGAGTACGTTTTTAGTGTATACTACAAACACTGTACATTATACTACAAAAAATTAACAAAATATATACCAATAAATGTATTTTATGTGTTGGAAATTATCATGATTTTTTTAATGAAATACATATAATATGAACGACATATTAAAAACACACATTTTTGTATGGTAGTGTATGAGTGACAAATCCATATTATCTAAAATAATAACGACTTATCGGTAATTAGTATGAGTAGCGGAACAGTAAATTATGGGAAGCAATCAAAACAAGCATCAAAGAAGTGGCAGACAACAGCATTCCGAAAATCAAACCAAAGAAGAAATCTCCTTGGATCAGCGAAAAAGCCATCCGGATTGCCACCCATAGACGCCAAGTAAAAACTAAGGACACGCAATGTGAACATAATCGAAGAGAACTCAAAAATCTCAATGCAAGGTATCAAAGACAAGTCAGGAAGGATAAAATAAAATATTTAGAAAATCTTGGCATAATGCTTGAAAACGAAAACAAAACAGGAAGAACAAGGAACCTATTCAAGAAAGTCAATGAGATCAATCAAAAAATCACACCTAGACAATGCGTATTAAGACAAACGGATAACACCAGTCAAACTGAGAAGGAAGGAATCATAAGAAGATGGAAGGAGTATACAGAAGCACTTTATAGAAAGGATGAACAAATATAAGAGGTTTAAATTCTAAGACAGCAAGAAAAATAGCCTAACATTATGGAGATCGAGGTTAGGGCAGCTATGAAAGATCGAAACAACTGTAAATCACCCGTGACGACGGAATCCCAATAGAACTCCTAAAAGCTAGCGGGGAAGAAGGGATCAGTATAATCACAAAGCTTTGCAACAAAATCTGAAATCAAGATACTTTGTCACAAGATTGGAAACACTCAGTTTAATGTTCCTCTTCCAAAGAAAGGAAATTTGAAAGAATGAGCCAACTGGCAAATTATTGCTTTAATTTCACACACAAGCAAGATTCTGCTCAAAATAATCCAACGACGCATTGCATTGCAAACTCCGTAAATGAACAACTAACTCAGAATCAAGCTGGCTTTAGAAGAGGAAGAGGAACGAGAGATATCATCGCGGATGTCAGATGGATGTTAGAAAGCGTAAACAGTTACCAACAAAAAATCTATTTTTGCTTTATTGATTACAGCAAAGCATTTGATTGTGTGAATCATTCAAAACTCTGGAATATAATGCAGAAAATGGGAGCACCAGAACACTTAGTTATTATTCTAAAAGAACTTTATCATCAACAAACAGCAAAGGTCCGAACTCCATGTGGTGAGACGGAGTTATTCAATATCGGAAAGGAGGTCAGACAAGACAGCATTCTGTCACCCTATCTTTTTTAATCTCTACAGCGAGCAAATAATGCGGAATGCATTAGATGAAGCTTACGACCTAAAGTAGGAATCAGCATAGGAGGATTAAAGATAAATAACCAAGAACATCAGTAAAGGCCTAAAAAAGACTAGTCTGTGCATTAGTCCATACCATTTATATTTATGGGTGTGAATCATGGACTTTAAACAAAAAAACTGGAAAATTATTGACACATTCGAGTTATGGTTCTGGCGGAGAATGCTACAAGTTAGCTGGACGCAACACTTGACCAACAGGAATGTATTGAAAGAGATTGGACCAATAACACCGCTCTGCTCTGCCATTATCAAACAACAATTGTCATATTTCGGTCATATCTCCAGAACAAAAGACACAATAGAGAAAAGAATAATGACAGGGAAGACAGAAGGAACGAGGAGAAGAGGTAGACCAAATACGAATTGGATTGACTGCATTCGCAGAAATACTGGAAAGAATCTGGGGAACCTTCGAAATATGTCAGAGGATCGTATTAAATGGAGGAAATTCATCCTGGGAGTCGCTAAAAGTCGGCCTCGACTTGACGGCACCAGGTAACCGGGTAAATCAAAATGAGTATTAGTGTTAGTTAGGTTTTGCAAACTCCCGAGGTGTCGTTTTTAAATAAACATTTCTCGATCAATAGTCTATTTATCACTTGATATCCCAACCGTAGTCAACGCTTTGATTTAATAATTAGTCTTATACTGTCTGAAAAAATCATCTCTAGTGTTACTATTAATATATCTATGGACCAAGCAAAGAATTCAACTTCAAAACATTCCATGACCATAGCATAAATGAAATTATATTGTTATTCCGAATTAACGGTGAACTATAATCGATTACAATGATAATAAAGTATCTCATATTTTGTATTATTTCTCTTTACAGTAGAGTGTTTTAAATAGGACAATGCTATGAATTTAAACAATGGAAAAACAATATTCTCTGACTTCGTACATCATTCAAGTATAAATAGAGTTTCCGTAGTTATCACGCAAATACATTAACATACATATTAACCACGAACTAATAGTGCAATAGCAAAATCGATTAAATATATATATAATATAAGAAATGAATAGTTGATTTGCGAATTAAAATTATATTTATAATAGTTTACATGTGCAAATAAATTTACTTAGTTTTTTAAATATGTTATCATTTTTTAATATGGAACTATTTCTTCAACAAAGTGTGCAGTATGTATTTCTTCAACAAAGTGTGCTGCATCACTTTATTCCCCACAATCTAATACATTATCACTAACAAGTAGTATGATGTTAATAGTTATCATAAATAGACTAGACTAGACTGTTTCTTCACTTTATTCCCCACAATCTAATGCATTATCATTAACACTGATAAGTAGTATGATGTTAATAGTTATCATAAATAGACTAGACTAGACTGTTTCTTCACTTCATTCCCCA